>PVJH01030329.1:0-24920 GCA_004026705.1 Nesogale talazaci
ATATATATATATGAATTAAGAATTTTCATATGCAATGTTTTAAAAACATATACATTTACAGTCTTTGGTTTGTTTTTATTTCTTTATAATAATTCTTTTTCACCTGCTTAGTCAGCTTTTAGGAAGAGAACACCAAAATTTTTAACATATGGCTGTTGGTTGTAGAAAAAACATAATTTCTTCCTTAGGATTATTACACTTATGTAGACTAAATAGCAGTCAAAGACAATCTAACAAGAAAAGAAATAGTTGTCTTCTTAACTAGGTCTACTTAAGTGAATTATTTGGTTGTTTTGAGAATCACAAAGAAGATTCAGTGAAGTTGACATAAAAATAAAACTTTACATTGATCGACCTTTATTTATTTGGCTCAAAGTAATCTCTTGTATGTTAGAGAATTAAGAAAAGAATATGGTCTGCTTGTCCTTTCATATATGCTACCACATCTTTGGGTTGAGTCCAGATTGGGCTCCTCTTTAACTCAACAATCACTTTCCCATTGGAAGGGATGTGACCATGTGGTCAGGAGCAGTCAGACCATGACTAGAAGCCTGGCTTCACCAATTGCTAACAGTGCGACCTAGCGATAATGGCTTGATCTCGCTCAGCCTTAATATTCTACACCACAAAATAGGTTTCATGTTTCCATCCATTCAATTATCCAACAGATATTTATGGAGCAACTAGTCATGCTGAAATCCATTGCCATCAAATAAATTTCGAGCATACTGACACTACATAGGGTTTATGTGGCTTTGAAAATCTTTATGGGAGCAGACAGCCTCATCCCTCTCCTCTGTAGCAGCTGATGGTTTGGAACCTCAGACCCTGTGGTTACTGACCGATGCTTGCTCAGTCAACACCACCACCAGGGCTATGTGATTGTGTACCAACTTCTGTTCTAGGCACCCTGGAATGAACAGTGAGCAAAAACAGACAAACATCTTGGGATTTTACATTGTAAATGTAAAATTTTACAATGTAAATCATGGGATTTACTTCTATTAGGGCAATAACAACAGCGCCCAATTTCTAGGACTGTTGTGCAAATTAGCTGGTATAATGCTTAGAAAAATGGCTACCACAATGTCTAGCACTTAGTGAATCCAGTAAATTATGGAAAATGACTACCCTACGTGGTGTTAGACATGCAGATAAGGGGCTGGGGTTAGGTTTGGGGTAGAGATAGGTCCTGGAAAGAATGTAGAGGTTGGATTTTACTGAGCACTTACTTTTTTTTCCTCTTGATTACCCTTAAAAAAATCTAACAAGTTTTATTGACATATGATTCACATACCATAAAATTCAGTGGTTAAAATATACTAAAGAGCTATCCAATCTTTATCACAATCAATTTGAGAATATTTCTTCATTCTTGTACTCATTATTGTTAGCTTCCCATTTCTCCCTGTCATAATCCAAACAAAGTATCAATCTAGCTATGATTTCTAGCTATGATTTGCCAGAGGCAGATAAAAAAAACATAGACTCAGGAATAGATTTGGGACTTGCATTTAATCCTCGTTCCAATCTAAGTACAATTAGTTCTTAAAACATGACCCTTCTCAACACTCACCTTCATGAAGGAAACACAGAAGACATGGGTGCTATAGCAAAGTGTGGTGATGAAATTAGATGGTTCCCAGCTATCAGAAAGCCCGTCTTAAAGACTTGTTTTCACACAAGCAGACATCTAAGTGAGACTTCAACTAAACCAACTTGGAAGAAACACACTAACATCTGTGATCCAAAGATTATAAATTATATCATTCAAATCCAAAGGAGGGAATAGTAACAGATTGTAAACTGTGACATTCTGGTGTGCAGAAGTCTATGAATAGCAGTGCAAGCCCCAGATATATTTACATGATCTACAAAGGGAATAAGCCTCTGACGGTTTCCCACTAACCTAATTGAAAGATGGAAATAACCTCGCTACCAGACAGAGAATATTGGTGAGACAACTCTAGTAGATAAAAATTATAAAGCTGATTTGAATGGTTAAAGCTTTGTCATTTGATCTCCCTTTTTGTATTTGTTGGGCTCTAAAACTTGGTTTTTAATATTTTCCATTTTTTTCATATTGAGGTTTGTCTCTGTTGTATTTTGTCATTTGTGTTAGACAGGGTTCTCTAGAGAAACAAAACCAGGATGCTAGTAATTCTCTTTTATATATATAGATAGATTTATATAGATAGAAGGATATATAAGATAAGAAATAAACAGTTAACTAATCTATAAAGCAGTACAAATGGCTCAGTGCAATTCACTTGCATGAGACAGCTAGTAGACTAGCAGTCCTTGAAGTCTTGAGGGCCACTGAGTAGTTCTCTGTAGAGTAAGTCAGGTTATCCAGCCACTGGCAGCAAACAGCAAAGCAGGTCACCAACAGTCAACCAGATGACAGAGTCCAACAGTCCCCAGTTCAAGAGATGTATATTCCAGGAGTGTGGCGAAGCAGGGCTTGAAGGAACCTCAACTCACAGCAACACAGTCCATTGATTAGTTATCCAATGGATAGTGTCGCTTGGAGATTGAGGCACAGGATGAACAAGGCAGCCAGCTGGTCCAAAGATCCAAGAACAAGAGAGAAAAGACAGGGATTGCTGCGTCATTTCTATCTCCACCCTTCAATTGATCTTATGTGTGTTTATTGGCCATGTTGTCACAACAGACCTACCTATCTTCTTTGGTCATGTTGTCACAACAAGCTTACCTATCACATCATTGTTGGTAGGCTTCTTGACTCCTTGTTTTGTGTTTTTATAGGAAACCCAGGAGAGGTCAAGCTATAGAGATAATAATTAGAAAAAGAGTTCCTGGTGAGTAGGGTGCACCAGATGAGGTGTGGAAGTAATGGGGAACTGATGTCAAAGAGTTCACAAAAGAAGAAAATATTTTGAAATTGATTGTGGTAGCTGTTGTATAACACTGATTGCTATGATTGAGCTATGGAATATGATGTCTGGAGTAGTTTCTGGTAAAAATGGTTTGGAGGAAAATAAAAAGGTCTTGTGCAGCAGATTTACCTATTGCAATTCATCTTTTGACTGCTGCTTTCAGGAGCACCGATTGTGAGTCCAAGGAAGATAAAACCCATGACAGTTTTCACATTTTCTCTGTTTATCATGTTACCTATCGGTTCAGTTGTGAGGATTTTGGTGTTCTTTATAGTGAGTAGGAAACTATACTGAAAGCTGTAGTCTCTGATCTTCATCATTTGAAGTCTTTTTACTTCAATCAAGCAAAGTTGTGTTATCTGCACATTGAAGATTGTTAGCAAGCCTTCCTCCAATCTTGATGCTACATTCTAATTAATATAATTCCGCTTCTCTGATTGTGGTGGTCATGTGCTTATGTTAATTTTATGATTGAGATGTAGGGGTAGAATCTAGCCTGTTAATCTGGAGATAGCCATTGAGTAGCCAATGGGGCCTCCGTGTGGGCATGACTTTCTCTGGAGACTTCTGGGAAATCTTGCGATACTTCCCTAGTGGAGATGAGAAGCTATCTCCCCAGTTGTGGGGAGTTAGTGTCAGAGATGAGGAACTATGGACAAGACAAGATGGCAGCGTTCAAGAAGCTGGAGGAGCCGGAGGAAAAGCCACACGGCCTCACCCTGATGGAACCAGACCTCTGAAGCTGGAGATGCCACATGGAGAGCCCTGTCAGTTCTGACTTGCTTCTACCTCCACTGGATGCTATTGATGGACCCTGAGCCCTGGAAGCAAGGAGCCATGGGGAGACCCCTGCCAGCACCAGGATTCTGCATCCACTGACCTGTGACTTTGTGAGTCAGAAGGAGACTTTATAGACTGATATTGGGCATATGGGCTAATATTGAACTTATGAGTTTGAACTGGACTGGGCTGGGGTGCTTTCTTAATATCCCATTCCTCTTGTATATAAATAAACCTTTTCCTTATATCCATATGTGTGTCTATGAGTTTGTTTCTCTAGTTTACCTGGCCCGACACGCTGATTATCTGCTCAGCCTACAGATATAATTAGGATGGCAAGAAGTGAAAACCCTGACACACACTTTATCTGATTTTAAAACATGCAGCATTCCCTTGTTCCAGTCTCTTTACTGGCTCTTTCTTGATTCATGTACAAGGTCTACATGAGCCCAATGGCATGTTCTGGAGTTCCCATTCTTCTCAAGGCTAGCCAGTTTGTTATAGTCTACACAGTCGAATGTACTGACAGAGCCAATAAAAGTCAAGTGAACATCTTTCTGGTTTCTTTGCTTTGAACCAAGTTATATCTGGCATCAGAGATGATATCCCCTGCTCCATGTCCGCTTTTGAATCAGGCCTGAACATCTGGCAGCTCCCTGTTAATGTCCCGCTGCAGCACGTGATATCAGTGATATTGTTCTAAAGTTTGGGCCTTCTGTTGGGTTACCTTTCTTTGGAATGAACACAAATGCGGATCTATTCCTGTCAGTTGGCAAGGAGCTGTCTTCCAGATTTCCTAGTATGGAAGCATGAGTGCTTCCTCTGCTTCCTCAGCTTATTGAAACATTTCAATTGCCATTCCATCCATTCCCGGAGCCTTGTTTGGGGCTAATGTTTTCAGTGGAGCTTGAACTTCTTCCTTCAGCACCGGTTATTTTTGCTGACATGCTACCTGCTGAAATAGTGGAATGTTGACTAATTCTTTTTGGTACAGTGACAGGGTGTAGTCTTTCCATCTTCTTTTGAGGCTCCCTGCATCACTGAGCATTTTATCCATAGAATCAAACAATATTGCAACTTGAGGCTTGATTTTTTATTTATTTTTTTTCAGTTTAAGATATACTAAACATGCTATTCCTACTTGGTTTTCTAACTCCACGTCTTGCACATTTCAGTATATTTGACTTTGAATCTTCTAGAGTTGACCTTTGACGTTTTTTATTCAGCTCTTGTACTTTACTCTTTCTTCCATTTGCTTTAGCTATTCTGTGATAAAGAGCAAGTTTCAGAATCTCTTCTGACATCCATTTCAATCTTTTCTTTATTTCCTGTATTTTTAACAGTCTTTTACTTTCTCCATGTCTGATGTTCTGGATGTTCTCCTACAGTTCATTGGGTCTTCTGTCAGTGGTGTTTAAGGCGTCAAATTTGGTCATGATACATTCGAGAAGTCCTTTTGTGTCATTGAAAAAAAAAAGGTGTTGCTATGAACAAATCATTGATCTTGTAAAATTCTATCAAGAAATCTCCAGCTGTGCACACCAAGTACTCAGAATTTAAGTGCTAATATAATTTCCTTCTCTGGTCTAGGATTTTATTATTTACAATTCGTGTACCACACAGGCTGGTGTGGTTCTATCTGGACTTACCTGACATCTCCCTAAGATGGCTGCTTGTAAGATAAACATTTAAGGTTTTAAGGTGCTATTTTTCTGCTAGCCAGTTACCATCTAATTTTTTCCCCAAACTTAGCACTCACGAGTTGTAAAACCCTGTGTCGGACTGAGCCCTGGTGGTGTAGTGGTTGTGTGCGGGACTGCGGCCCACTGGATTGGCAGTTCAAATCCAGCAGCAGCTCTCCATGAGCAAGGCTGGGCCTCCCACCCCCCAGGGGGCAGAGATGCCCCCCCAAGAAAAAAAACCTGTGTCGTTGTTAGTTGCCATCAAGTTGGCCCTGACTCATGGTGACTTCATGTATAATAGAAATAAAAAATGTCGCTGAGCCCTGGTGGCGTAGTGGTTGTGCGCGGGACTGCGGCCCACTGGGATGGAGGTTCAATTCCCGCTCACAGGAGCAAAGGCTGGGCCTCCTACTCCCACCACCAGGGCAGTGATGCCTAAAAAAAAAAAAAAGAAAAAGAAATAAAAAAATGTCAAAACCTGTATCACCTTTATTTTCATTGGTATGCTAGAGCCCAGGGTTTCACAGATACCAGGGGACTAATCTTTCAGCATAGAAATAGAAAAATAGAAAAATATTCTCTTGTGATCCATAGAATTTTCACTGGCTCATTTTGAAAATAAGGCCTTTCCCCAACTCAGTCTTCATCTGGAACCTCTTCTGAAACCTGTTCATGATGAGTGATTCTGTAGGTATATGAAATACCAGTGACACCATTTCCAACAAGCCACCCACAGTATGACACACTGATAGGTGGGAAGGGGTAGGGTGGGGAATGGACACAAGACACAGGGCGCTGAAATAATTCTCACCACTCTCTGTTTATTAATTTATCTTGTTTTAACAAATCTTGATGTAGGCAGCTTTTGTCTTTTGAAAATTAAAACTCTGGCCCTGTTCATTTAAAACCTGAACTGGGATGTCACATTTCAAGACTTAAAAACAAATAAAGCATAAAACTCTTTAGACACAGCATTAAAAAATCAACAGCTTAAACTTGAAATTGTGTCGAATTTTTTTTCTCTAGCTTTGAGTCTTCTTCTGGATCTTCTTGTTTTCATTAGAAGGATAAGACACGCTATAATTTATATACTAAATAGGGTTTTAAAAGAGAAATCTAGCCACATTTAAAATATTTACTATTTAAATGGCCTCTGTTGCAGGGTAAGTTATTTGACTTAATTTATCTTTGATATACACTTGCATTTTAATCTGTTGGCTTTCCTTGAAGTACAGCATATTAATTAGTCATTGGATCTGCTCCTGCTTATCATTCATATAAAATCTAGGACTAATAATGAAAACATTTTAAATCCAGAATCTCATGTGTTTAGCACTAAATTACTATAACAGCAATGTAGAGGCTTATTTCATTTATAACATATACTGTGTCTAAGATGGTTTCCTTTATACTCACATAAATTCTGCATATAATTAAATGGCCTATTAAGTTTAACAGAAAGATTAACATCTCCATTTAACTGATTGTATATTTACAAACTGACTAGAGGATATTGATATGTTTGTGATCATTCATGTGTGGAATTTATTTATTTGTTTAATGTTTATCACATGCCAGGAACTGGGATAAAAACTCTAGTGATTGCAGTGTCTAAAATACGATGTGCTTTAGGAACTTACAATTTATTAGGGAAAATAGAATATACCCACATAAAGAGTTTCATGCAAGACTTAAATTGCACTATGAGACAGCAACATAAAATAAGGTCTCCAAACTTGTGGCATGTGAAGTAATTTAAGATAGTGGGCATGGATTCATTTTTTACATGAATGACTTCATTTTAATTGCATACATTTTTATAGTTATTGTCTATTTATCTAAAGTCTTAGCAGTTTTTCATCATGACCACCATCTAAAATTTCCTGTAAATTAAAATGTACTTCATTAAAAAAAAATAAGAGTTAGTTTTAAGAAAGTTTTAAAGATAAAAACATAGAAAGAAGTACAAGACATGGGAAAAAAGGATGAAGGCTTTGTAAGTACTGAGATTTAAGAATTGAAGAATACCAGAAAGGCAGGGGAAAGAGGGGGATAGGTGGGGAGAAAGGGGGAATTGATTGCAGTGATGAATGCATAACCATACACCCCTCTACAGGGGGAAGAACAGAAAACATGGGGGAAGAGAGACTGTGGTTGGTATGAGAGATGAAAATAATAACAATGTACAATCTATCAGAGGATTATTGGGGGAGGGGGTAAAGTAAAAAAAAAAAAAGCTAATACCAAGGGCTCAATAGAAAGTAAATGTCTAGAAAAGAATGAGGGCAACATAAATACAAATATGCCTGATTCAATTGATGTGCGGATTGTGTTAAGAATTGTATGAACCCTCAATAAAATGATTTAGACAAAGAAAAAAAGAGACTCAAATGAAAGAAATGTCACCCAGTGATTCTAAGTATATGTGTTGCCAACCTGCTCAGAGGAAAGAATGCTCTCCATGGAAGGGAGGGGCTTGACTGGAGAAGGAAGGGCTTGAGGTGGGTACAGAGAGGGAGGGAAGATCTCACAGGAATAGAGGAAGCTGGAGACCAGGATCCATATTACATCACAGAGTGGGAAAGAACTTTAGCGGGAGATTGGTGTGGGAACAGAGGTTGCAGGAGAGGAAGGAAGTGTAGGTTGAAGGGAGGCAGATTTTACAGGGCCATGGCTGTTAGGCTGAGGTTTCTGGGCTCTACTATCATTTGTTAGAAACACTCCACTCAGCACCAGCATTCTGGAAGGACGCTCTGAAGGGGTCCACATACCTGGTGAATCATAGACTAGTCTTTCAGCATTGGCTTGGTAGAAGGGTTAGCTGTGTGAGCAAGGCATCTCTGTTGATCACAGACCCCTCTTCTGAGGCTTGAATGACTTGATAGGCCAAGTACTCATTCAGGAGGCAACATTAGGATATGACACAAGTTAAAGTAGGTGGGTGGGAGGTAGATGTAGGGATATCTACGACAGAGCTAGAATGACATCAAAATATGGGATATTCAAGCTGCAGAAGGCTATGGAGGACAGTGGGAACCAAAAATCCATCTATAGTATACTTACTATATATGCTTATGTATAAGTCAAGATGAATACCCACTGAGGCAACTAATTTTACCACAAAACTGCATAAAAATGTGCTGAAAAACTCAAGTATATGCAGTATGTGGATTAAGCCTCTGTCAGATCCCTTCTGACCAGAGTCAAGCAGCCTTGCTGTCAGACAGGGATTATTGTACACTCTGTTATGTGGATGGAACCACAACATCACAAAGTATCTGGGTATTTTTTCCCCTCTTGACCATTTTAGATCTAGTCTCAATTTAAAAAATTTTTGCTTGTTGCTCAATGGAAGTTTTCTCTCTGGCTTATTTTAATGATGCCAGTGACCATTTCTCTCTTCTTAGTCTATATACACATACACATATGCAAAAAAGTATGTTTGGTGTGTTTCCAATTTATGAAGCACAGAACAATGGTGGTATAGAGACAATCATTGATTTAATTGCATTTTGGGGGTATGGGAGGGAGCTTGAGGGAAAGTGGGGACAAATAATGACTATGGGAGGGTGGGAGGATGCATTAGAACTGGTTGTGGTGTAGATACAGCTCTTTTAACATATGACTCAACTAAGGAAGTGTATGGCATGTGAATAATATCAATACAACAGTGGGAAAACAAACAAGCAGAACAAAATATGGGATGCCAGGCAGCCAATGAGCCTGGTGGCACAGTGGGATACGAGTGGGGCTGCAAATGACAAGCTGTTCTGTGGGAGATAGTGGTAGAGAGTGACGGTCTTGGAAGCCCCCGGGGCAGTTCTATCCTGTCCACGAGGTCACTATGAGTCAGAATTGACTTAATGGCAGTGAGTTGGGTTTGGTTTGGGGTAGCCAAGCAGCAGCTTTGCTTGAGGCTGAACTTTTCTCTCTCTGTGCCTTTGGGGTATGTAGAACAGGGTTGTGATTAAATCAGTTGGCGAATACCCAACACATGGACCGTTCTAACTTACTAGCAGCTCGATGGAGAAAGATGCAGCCTTCTTTTTCCATAACGACGAAAAGCCTTGGACCTGCTGGGGCCATTCTACCCTGTCCTGCAGAATCAGTCTCGACTTGGTGGCAGGGGGTTCGGGTGGGGCTATTTTAGTAAGGTGTTTCTAGGTTTGAGGGGTTCTCTTGATGATGCACACAGCTAAGCACTCAACTACTGGCTGGAAGGTTTGGATCTACCCAGAAGACAGACCGGATGACCCGATTCGGAACACTTGCAGGGCAGTTCTACTCTATACCCTCGGCGTCGCCATGAGTCAGAATCAGAGGCAACTAGCCACCGATTGCTTGTCAGACGTTTCACTTTTTTTCTCATTCGCTTTGCAGCCTTCCTGTTTGGGCAATTAGGTGTGCTTGAGGCATGCCTCAAGTTCCTTTTGCATACTGTACCTAATTCTCTCACATGATCGCATTTTGTGGCAACATATGCAGTCCCTGGGGAATAGTTGATGTTTTTTCTGAAGTATATTTAAATACAAATTTAACTTACACAGTTAGACATGAAATCACTCTAATGTGAATTAGCGAAGAAGATGAAGAATCACTATTAGTTACAATGACCCCTATTGCCATGACTAATTTTACAACTCCGTTGAAAGGTCTTCACACTCTGTGTTCTGAAATGGCACTTTCAGCCTCTTGGCAGCACAGTGGGCTCAAAGTGGACTTATTTTTAAATTGCCTTCTGTCCTGTAAAATGGATGAGAAGGAGAATCTTGAGTCCCCATTTCAACTTCAACTAGGGTAAGTCTGCTTTCATTCATTCATTTTTCATATCTGTCCTCCAGGACATTTTGACAATGTAGAATAAAGTTGAAAAAAAAAAGGTCTAAACAATGAGATTCTGTTCCACGTGCTTCCGAGATTAAAGTCATCATGTCAGCGACTGCCAATCACATCTCACAAGACCAGCTGTGATAGATGAGCTAGGATAGACTAGGGGCTTGAGTTTTGGTTACTTAGAAAAGGAAGCCTATAGTATTTAGTCATTTAGCTTATAAAACTTAAGTTGCAAATATTTATTTATTTATTTGGGGGGGCATCACTGCCCTCAGGTGGCCCAGCCTTTGCTCCATGGAGTTGGAATTGAACCTCCATCCCAGTGGGCCGCAGTCTTGCGCACAACCACTACACCACCAGGGCTTAGCCACAATTATTTATTTTAAGCATCAATATCAACCAGTATTTCTAAAACTTAGAATTTGAGAGGCATTACAATCATAGTAAAATAAGGAAATTAAAAATATATATGGTTTTCTCACTAAGAGTCGATAAATTTATGTCTCCACCTCTACCTACCTACATCCAACTTTCTACTTGATTTGGCTTTGGGAAATCTAATTGCTCTACCAAATTTAAAAACTGACCAAAATAATTTTTTTGTTTTCTTGCAACCTTTTACGCTCAAACCTTCTGACATCGTGATAAGTGATACCACCACCAACTCCGTTTTCCAACCCTCAAAACCTTTCCTTACTTTTCAAATCTAACCAATCCTGCAGCAAGACTTTGACTTACAGTCTATTCCAGTCTCTCCTTTCCTTCACCTGTACTCCTACCATGTTGGCTATGATCTAGCAGAGGCATCAGATTCAGGAAACTAGCAAGAAACAGAGTGACAGACTTTCAGACTCTTGGAGTGAGAAAGGTGGAGTGCTTTGGGGCAGGAGGCTTGAGGTCAGTGGGGTGTCTCCAGCTACTTAATAAGCAGAGTTAAAAGAGCTATGTAGTTGGCTGAGCCCTGGTGGTGTAGTGGTTGAGTGCAGGACTGAGGCCAACGGGCTTGGTGGTTCAAATCCATCAGCAGCTCTCCAGGAGCAAGGCTGTAGTAAGGGGCCTCCAGGAACTTGCTAGCGTTAAGTCAGTTTGCCAATCCATGGAAATAGAGCTGAGTATCTTTGAGCTGAGACTTACTGGCAACAGGGATGGCTCTGGGTGCTTCAATGGGAGAGCTGAAAGAGCCTTGTAAAACTTGTTCAAAGCAGGGCAGACCAAGAGGCACTGCCGAAAACCAGCTGAGTTGACTCAGGAAATGTAGCCTGAGTTATTTCTCACACTGTAACTTCTCTAACACACTCCATAATCATGAGTATTGTCGGTGATTGTCATGATCGCCTCTTTAAAATCCCCTCATCATTTTATTTCCATCTACACATAGAGTCTTTGAGTCTGAATTTTCTCTTCACCGTCAAGATATATTATAGAGAATGTTCAACATTTAAATTTAAACCAGAGATGGATAAAAATATAGTTTCACAAAGGGTATATACTGCTCTTGGGATGACTCTTCCACCTGAAGAGTCATCCCACCTGAACCCTTCACCTATCTTCCACTTCTTCAACAAGTCCTCCATCCCTCCACCAAATTCTCTGTCTCTGTCCATCTTAGACCCCTCCCCCAAATCTCCATCTCTCTGTCAAGCCCTGTTCCTTTGTACCAAGTTCTCCACTCCTCTGCCAAATCTTCCACCCCTTCATTGGACCTCCCACCATTATGCGAAGACCTCCAATTCTCCACCAGGTGCTCGAGCCTTCTTTTGAGTCTATTTAACCAAAGCCTATTTGTTCTTGTATATATTGAGTGGGAAACAAGCAAGTTGCAATACTTTAAATATTGCACAGTCCCAGTTATATCTTCAAAGGCACTGAACAAATAGAAGAAAGGAAAACAACTACATAAAAAGCTACATGAAATAGCTTTGGAATCATAGATATTCATGCTGGTTTTATAATATAGATAGTATACCAGAGAGCATCGATATTTTATTGTTTTTTAATCTTTCAATATTTGCTTAAAAATAATGAACACATATTATCTTCATTGCTTATGATGATTACTTTTATGTCTAAAAGATGATAGAAATGAATTAACTTTGCAAAAGAAAGGCTCAGTGGAACTAAGGCTCCAGGCTGGGTTGTGGTAGCCATTCCTCTGGGGCTTTTAGACGTACAGGTCTCGGCTTCCAGTTCCTGGCTCTACCACTCTGGAGACTCACATAGTGCAATGGACTCTGGTTTATTTTTGGTTTCAGAAGAGCCGGTTTCAGATTCACAGCCTGCTTTGGAGTATAATTCTTTTGCAGCAAAAGTGGTTTAAAAATCACCTCGTACTACATAATGGGATTTCATTTTTTCCTGGCAATATCACCCAGGGGAAGCTTTCTGTTGTGTTTTGTTTTCTCCCTTCCTAGCATTTTAAAAAAATACTTCCCTTGAATTGATAATATTTGGTACCATGAAAAGAAAATTGAACTTCATAGTAATAATGATCAGAGTGCTGACACTGTTGACAACAAAGCATTAAGTCTGATTTTAATCGTATCTGTTTTCTTGGGAGAAACAGTACGTGCTATACACAATATCAGGGGTTCAAGGAAGGTGGAAAAAGTTGAACAGTTATGCCCTCCTGTATTAACACAATCCAGTCAAGTTAATGATATTCTCCTGCGCTCCATGCTCCTCTGAACCTGCACTGTGGACTGGTCTGCACTGCACTGCACTGCACTGTGCATGGCAATGCATCGTCTTGCACCAGAACAGTCCTACTGGATCCGAGTCCAATGAGACCATTGGACTGGTTTAATGAGACGTTGCATGGTCCTATGTACACTAACTAAAAAACATTGCCCTCGTATATTTGGGAAGTTTCTAGGCCTTAATTGTCAACTCGCCGCAGAGCCCTGCCAGTGCAGCGGGGTGAAGATTAGGCTGCTCACGGCAAGGCTGGTGATTCAAACACGCCAGCCGCTCCACAGGAGAGGGATGGAGCTGTGTACTTGCAGACATGCACGTCTAAAGAGAGTGGGAACTGACTTGATGAGGATTAATTGCTAAATCTCTAGCTACCTTTCTGCCCCTTTTCTTTTCTCTACCAAACTCCTGCTTTCTTACCAAGGGGTTTCTAAAGCAGGTATTCTTAACCCGGGGTCTGTGAACTCTTAGGGTGTTATAGGTTGTCTGTGAATGCACTGACATTTTCTGCACTATTACATGTGCTTATAAATACTCAACTTTTTTTCAGTTCTCATGATGTGTCGTCAAAGGAAACAAAGAGTTAATCATTCCAGGCTGCAGAAGCATACGTACATTCTTCTGTCTTAAGAGACAGAATAGAATGAGTAGTAATTACGGAATTAGTCTCTCTAGCTGGGAAAATTCTAGGTGACAACAAGAACTAGAAACACCAGTGTTTCATTGTTTGAGGAAGAACCGAACTGTCCAGAGACTCAAGCAGATGCCAAATAACTTTCCGGTTCGCCTACTTGGAATTAGAGAACGTCTTTGCTCAGTCACAGAGGCTGTATGTCTTCTCGGACAATTGCAGAAAATAAACATGAGTTCCGTAACGTTCATCCTCCTCATTTTTACTCCTTTGAGTCTCTAGACTAGTGTTCTTCAGCCCTGGCTGTACCAGTGATCTCAGACTCCTTGAAGCAAAAGCTCAGAATGTTACAGGCAGGGCGCATGCACAGTGGGTCTGGCTTTGTTTTCACTCTCCCTGGGTGGTTTTAAAAGGTAGTCAGGATTAAGAATCCTTTTCACTGAATGGTGTGTCCTCTAAATTCCAGAATGGCCTTCTTGGAGTATTTTGTGTTTTTGCTCACCTGGTTGATTCTGCTTCTTCCAGGCCAAGACTTTCCTGTTCTGTGGGGATGTCATTATATCCATGCCCCGTAGTGCTTCCTTCCTTCAACATGTCAAATGGTGGCTGATACACAAAGAAGTTGTTCAAATATGCAATGACTCTGAGAACTATTGAATCTTCCAGTTTCCACTCCGTGGCTCTAATTGCCAGTCCATCATAGAAAAGAATTTTTTTTAATATTATGAGCGACTTTTCAAATATGATAAATCTGAAAGGGCCCTCTCATTATGGAGGACACTTGAGATGCTGTAGGAAATAATGAAAATGGAATAATTGTTCTAAATTAAAAAATTTGATTGAAAGCAACCCATTTTGCTTCCATTTAGGAGTACTTGACATAGACTTTAGCTATGAAACAAATCATATCCGACACGTTTGTAAGTCTAAGCATAAGCTACAATCCTTGGAATTCAAGAGTACTGAAAGAATGGACATTGAAAATAACTTACAGAGTTCTAAGTAAGGACCTTCATCAGATAAAAATAAAATGAAATACTATGAAGTACCCTCTTCTCAAGGTTTCCCCTAAGATACATTCAAAAATTAATGGCAAGTTACATATTCATATCTTTTATTTTGTGCTTTAAACATTTATAGCATTACTAGGTTTTGCAGCCTCTCTGAAGAATATCTGTGTATTGTCCTTCTCTAAGGGAGATTTCTGGCTGTCTTACCTCTCTTTCCATTCTTTGGGGAATTTGTGTGTCAATTAACGGGATTTGTGCTCAAACTCATGCTCACCTCTGGGACAGATTCACCATGGGTTCATTTAATCACCATTTCTTGCAAGATGATGAGGATACATTCTTGAGAATGATAAATTAGGTTTAACATTATCTTGGGATATGGGAAGCAGGGAATGGAATTACAAAATAATTTCAAATTTGATGAAGATAGTTTTGAAGTACCAGCTTGTACTGAACACTAATGAAAGAAAAATGGAACTAATTATTTTTTAGTATTTAGGCTTCAGGTTTTCAGCTTGGAGAGAATAAATATTCAAAAGGATATAATATAATTTGCAATGATATTAAGTTTTCTTAACCTCTTTCTAGCTAAGGGCTTCATACACAATACTTGCCTTTCTCAGTGGTCTCCTAGTAAATATACATGAACAATCTTTTTTCTATTTGAAATGAAAAATAAATCCAGGATATCTTTATATTTTTAATCTTACATTGAACTGCCAGCTTTTAGAAATCTCAAAAAGAGACTCTGATAAAATTACTCACCTTTCTGATGTACTTCAGTATTTTTATTGGAAGAATGTTTTTTTCCTGGTAGAGATAACAACTTCATGATAGCTAGGATTTTTTTGGATGTTTCTTTTTCTAGCTTTGAAAAAAGCAGACTTGTGTCTACCCATGTTAGTTTTCTGGTCCTTTTGCAACAAAAATACCACAAGTAGATATATTTAAAGAAGAGAAACTTATTCAGTCATAGTTTGGAGGATAAAAGTCTAAATATGGGTCTTGAATATATTAATTTTTTTCCTTGTACGTAGTCCTCGGTCTTATTCAAACTGTATCCTGAGCAAATAATCTGAGAAGCTGGCCTCTATGAAGGACAGAGCATTGGGATCAGAGGAAGTATCATTGACAACTTGCAATATAGAGATAACACAACTTTTTCGTGATAACAGAGGACTAGAAGCACTTCATGCATTTAATGATTATGATCACAGATGAAAGTTTTCAGTATGAATTACAACTCCACATGAAAAAAATTCTTCACAAATGGAATAATACAGGACATCAAGGAAAGACTGAACTTATCAAAGATTTCATTTTACTTGGATTCATAATCAACGTCTGTGGTGATGGCAAATCAAGAAATCAAATGATATATTGCATTGGGTAAATAGGCTGCCAAAAGGTGTCTTTCAGTAGTTAAAAAAAAAAAGAAGAAGTTGCTTTGAAGATTAAAATGGCCCTGACCCAATCCCTGGTGTTTTCAATCATCTCATATGCATATGGACAAAGAATAAGAAAGACCAAAGTAGAAATGCTGATTTTGAATTATGGAATTGTCTAAGAATATTACACACACCTTGGACTGCCAGGAGAACAAACAAATCTGCCTTGGAGGAAGTGCACCCAGAATGCTCCTTAGAAGCAAGGACAGAAAGAGTTCCTTTCACATTCTTTGGACATTTTATCTGGGAATCAATCACTGAATGGTTGGAAAAGAGGAAGCTCATTGTAAAATAGGAAGACTTCAAAGTAGTGGATCGATATAGTGGCTGCACTAAGGAACTCAAACAAAACAATAACTGTGAAAATTCCGGAGGATTGCCTGGGTGGGGCATTTTGTTCCGTTGTACATGGGGCTGCAATGGGTCACAACCAACCATTAAGAAAACAATGAAAGCCCTCCGTCCACATGTGTTTACGTTCTCAAAGAGGTTGATAGTTGCTCTTCTATTGCGTCCAACTTTCAGTGACCCCAAGTACAAAAGAAGGAAACACTGATCACAAGTTTTGGCATTAGAATTTCAGCATGCATTTAGCAACCTGGAACAGTCGATCCTTTCATTATTATTTTTTTTTCTCACATCTTGAAACATGAAGGCAAGCTAAGATCCATATTACATCCTTTTGAAAGAACTTCATTGTCTGGCATATTGTTACATTTGAGGCAATTATTACAGTCAGGCCTGTTTAAGTTTAGACAGGTTGACAGTAGAGACCAGTCCCTGGAGAAGGACGTTATGCTTGATAAAATACAGGAGCAGTGAAAAAGAGGGGGACCCTAGACAAGATGAGTTGACCCAGTGACTGCACCCACAGCTCAAACATGGGAAAGCTGTGAGGATGGTGTAGGAACAGGGAGGAGTTTGCTCTGCTGTACTCAGGGTCTCTACGAGTCAGAATTGACTTGCTCCTAATGGTAACAAAACAAGACACAACTCTGGGCCTTCTGCCTCTAAATCTCAAGCTCATTCCTTTGGCAGACCCCCAAGAACAATTCTCAAGAGAGCTGCTTAAGGATCCCAGCATGTAGCCTTCAGCCTACCAGGGATTAGGATGGGGCCCTGCCTTGTGTGTGAAAGGAATGGAAGAGAAATTGGGTACTACCCATGATTTGAGGGCTCTTTCTAGCTCTGCTGTTTGCCAAAACCATGGTTTTCTTCTGCAATGCATATAATGTGTTCCCTGTGAATGGAATGACCTGTCTACCCTTTCCTGCACTTCATTTCCAGATACAGGGAGTGTTATCAAAACACTGCCACCGTGTCATTTCTGATCCATTATGAGGGCTGTCCATCTTCATGGAGCAGACCATCTCATCTTTCTGCCATAGAGTTACAGGTGAATTTGAACTTAGCCTCTGTTGTAGGCACTCCAGGGAAGGCAGTGCTTGTCTGCCAGGAAATCACATACTAAAATGGAAATTAAAAAATGAGTATAACATAATAAGAACAATGTACAGAGTGGAATTTCACACAAGAAGAGGGAGAAGTTAATTCCATATCTGTAAGAAGGACATGCTACAAGATCTGGAGATGGCTTGCCATGCAGTGTAGTATCTTATGTATCTCTTCTAGCTCTCGCCTTGGTTACTCCAAACCATTTTTGTTTTCTTGATGGGCCTGGGTAAGAAGTTGGGAAAAGATGCTGATTGGATGATATGAGTCAGCTGTGAGTGACTGTCACCGTGTTCATTGTAATTGCTGTCCGATTGGGCAGAAAACATGCCAACTTAGAACTGGGGAGGAAATCTCAGTACCATCAAGAGTGAAGATATTGAGGGAAGGAGGGAGGAGAGAAAACCACATAGATGGAAGGTTTAACAGGATACTGTTGTTGATTTCATTTCATGAGATAGGCTATGTAAATACATATAGTTCTTTAAAAACAAACAAAAAACCCCTGCAGATTCCTCTCCTTCAAACCTAAGCAGTGCCCTGAGTGGTTGTAGAAAAAAGAGAGAGGAGGAAAAGTAAAACTGATTTGGAATCTTTAGTGACAAACAAGTTCAGAGAGAGAAAGAGAGAAGCCAAGAGTAGAGTGCATATTTTGCACCCTGAGATTCCTATACATTGAACTCCCTCAGCCGAGGGACAGCTTTGGCCCCAGAGGAATGGCGGGGCAGCAGCAGCAGCAGAACCAGAAATCCAGAGCACGAGACAGACTGAAGGACTTCCCAGTCCACAGAGCAAGTAAAGCTGACCATGGTGGGGCAGGAGGATGACTTGTGGTATTTACGTGGTTTACTGATCCACTAACGTGGAGCTGGATGCCTCCAGGCTGAACCTTCAGGTGGAGTTGCATGTCCTTTGCACATTTATTAATTTCCCTCTAAGATAAGGTGACCAGGCATCCCGTTTTTTAACATTTGTCCCGTGTCCCAGTGTTTTAAAATTAAAATAAATATATTACAATACTATGTTTGCATTCTATGAACATTTTTGTTGCTCCATATAGACCAAATTTTTAATCAAGAATGCCCCTGCCCCCCAGTCAATGGTGTCCCACTTAAAATCTGATCACTTTGCTCTAAGAGCTTTATAACATTGTCTGACCTGAGCAGAGGCCAGACCGGGAGGTTGAGGGCCAGAGAAAGGCCAACTGGCTAGCACAGCAGAGAAGACACTGTCCTGATTGAACAACTTGATCCTGAGGTTTTCTCATCAGAACCGTCACCTGTTAACTTCCCTAATAAGCCCCATAAACGCGAGCCTTGTCTGTGAGTTCTAAGTGGCCGCTGCAATGAATTATTGAATTATTCACAGAAGTAGAGTCCTGTGGGAGGCATAGTTGGCAGTGAAGAGGGATGGAGGTATCTCTGACCTCTGCTTTATGGCAATCAGTCTGGGGTTTAAAAGAGGTCAGATGTGACCCCACAATGTTTTCACATCCACATTATCAAATGCTCTTGCAGTGGTAATAAAACACAACTAATCATCTTCACCACTTGTCTGTCAGTTTGTCATATTATGGTGACTTCTGGGTTGTTGTGATGCTGGAAGTCTTGTCACTAGCATTTCAAATACCAGCGAGGCCATCCAGAGAAAACAGGTTTCAGCAAGCTTTCAGATTAAGAACAGACTACAAGGAAGAACAGGCTATCTACTTTGGAGGAATTAACCACGGACACGCTTGTGAATAGCAGTAAAACATGGTCAGATACTGGAAACCTGATACATAGAAACAGAACATCATCAGAAATAGTACCAGGAGAGGAGGCCTTCAGATCAGAATTCCCTCAAACTATGAAATCAAATTGACTACCCCTGTGAAAAGAAACAGTGATGCTTAATATCAGCAGCTAGAACCAGGCAAGAGCCTCACTGCGGAAAAGTTCTCCAAGGGCTGTGCAGGTGGAATTTGAGGAAGATTCTGACAAATCCACAAGAGCCATAATCCAACCCTGAGTCCATCCCACCTGAACTTTAACGCCATCTCAAGAACAGATCTGACACCTTTGACACTAAGGACAGACCTGTGAGACGAGGTGTGGAAGGGCCTCAAGAACGAGAACATCATCCATGAAGAAAGCAAAAGGTCACCCAACAGGCTGGAAAGAAAAAAAAAAGATCCAAGTACATGGTAGAAGAGACTCTGGAATTTGCTTTTGATTGTAGAGCTGCTGAGACAAGTGGAAGAAACGATAAAGTGAGAGAGCTGAATAGAAAATTTCAAAGGTTCCATGAGACAACAGAGTCAAATGTTTGGATGAAATGTACACAGGCCTAGAGTCAGAAAACCAAAACAGAAGAGCAAAGAACTAAAGAAAACTTCAAGCCTTGAGAGATGTGTACAGTCTATTATGATATTTAACTCTGTCTCCCCAAGCTGCCCTTTGGAGTGTCCTGTTTCTCTTCATCAGAGTTTGATTCTCTCCACGGGGTTCTCGGTGGCAACGCTGGCTGTCCAAAAGGGACAGCCTATTCTCTCTCCATCGTCGGTCAGTCAAGAAGCTCTGCTGACATCTGTTCCCTTGGAGTCATCCTATCTGTATTGGAAATACCAGCGACAGCTGCCAGCATCACAGCGACACACCAGCCTCCACGGTAGGACAAACTGACAGACCAGTTATGGAGCGCTCTCCTATCAACTCCAAATCCGCCTGGTGTTACGCTTCACTAACTCAGCTAATCCTCCCAACTCTCTTCCTTTTGCTTCCCAGAGCTGTTCTTTCCCTTCCCACTCTTCAAGTTTTTCAACTTCTACCGACATCTATCTCTCCCATCTAGCTCTATGATGACAGGCAAAAGAAAAGAGACTGAGACGTGCAGACAGCTGCTCAGAAATATTTTATGGTATGATAATTAACTATCAATCTTATAAATTCCCATAATATCTCAAATTCTTTTTAAAAATTATGGATTCCAGAAATACCAGAGTGGTATTTGAAACAAAATATTACTTGTTGTTAAAGTCTCCCCAGAACAAATAAATTTCATTCTAAGGCAATTTTCAAATATCCACCTCTTCGTGGTAGAGCATCTGTGATGGAGAAGCTTCTGGAATTTATCTTCCTCCTCTTCTTCAGCATTATTCTTATTAGAAGACGTGTAAACAATTGAGAAGAGATTGAGGAGTGAGTTACTAAAGCTTTGCTTAAATTGCATCATAGGTTCATATCCATAACGTTAAACAATGGAAGTATGATGACAATTTTTTCTAGAACCCAAATGAAAAACAGATCTGGATGTCACTGGCAGAATGTGAAATGACAGACTGTGGCCCTATCCCTGTCACACAGTGCCAAAATACAACCAAGCTCAAAATAGACCAGGCATGGAAAGTATGAGCAGTGTGTTCTGGGAGAGAAAGAAAACATAGTAAAGAAATATTTTTTATTATGGCTTTCAACACTCTCATATTTTTCAAACTTCATCTCTCCAGCAAAACATGCTTTTGTTTTTATTGCTAATAACCCCTTCTCTCTCAAATGATATTTCCCACATTTTCTTTTTATTCTTTTCCATAGGGATGACATTAGTCTCGGAGAAAAATATATGTATATCTATAAAAGAACACGGAAAGAGTTCCAGAAGAAAATAAATCAAAATTACACAAAGAAGATATAGTTGTTTGGATGTCTCAAGACACCAAATGGACCCACTTGATAGATGATTGGATATGTTGAATGCCCAATCCTTTCAGTATTTTTGTTCTTTCTGAGATCTCCTTGAGATACGAGGATAGACCGAGATCCTTCTATATTCTTTGGCAGACCTTCATTGTACAATGCCTCATTTCTGGTAGGTATTACAGCCAGGACCAAGACCTCATCTAGGATGTCTGGCTCCAAATCTCAAGCTCATTCCATTGACTTAGCTCAACAACCTTACCCCAAGAAATATGCTGGAGGGTCTCAGTGCCTGGCATTTACACTGGTAGGGATGTGGCTGGGATCCTGCTTGGAGGTTAAAAGGAGTAGGAAAGCAGTTGGATTCTGCAGCCTCTTGGTCACTACCCATGACTTGTTGACACTCATCAATGGCTCTCTCCAGCTCCTCTGCTCTTGCCCCCTTTCACTGCTTTTCTATGTATGTATCAGCATATCCCCTGTGAATAGTTGTGGAGTCAGATTTTCAACCCTTTCTATTCTTTTCTGCATCCCATTTCCAGTACCAACTCCAAACCAAACTCACTGCCTTTGAGTCCATTCTGACTCATAGAGACCCTATAGGACCAAGCAGAACTGCCTCTGAGGGTCTCTGAGACTGTCGATCTTTGTTTGTTTGAGATGAACTTGCTTGTCACGAAAGACTCTTGGATCATTTCAAAGACTGTAAATCTTTATGGAGCCTGACAGCCTCATCTTCTCCCAATGCAGTCATTGGTGGGTTTGTACCATGGACCTGGCAGTTAGCAGTCCAATAGCGCTACCAAGCTCCTTCATGGGAGGGTCCTAGAGAATGGTAGTCGCTTAGAACTTTTAATGCCAGTTGCTGATTCTGCCTTTGGCCTGGCCTTCCTCAGTGTGGATCCTGGAACTCACCAAGATACTTTTTAAAAAATCTTTCCTGGTCTATGTTTAACAACTTGACTCCTCACTCAGTTGGATATGGAACATGCCTGGTAATTAGCTGTTAATTTTGCTAAAGCACCTGCCTGATTGCACATCTTTTGCTGAATAAGCAAATATGGATCATCTTCTTCATGTACTGTGGGAACTAATATATTTTTTACGAAATTATCAGGAAAAATAATTGCAGAAATACTAGTCACTTCATGTGTAGGAAAACAAATACTGTTGTTATTGTTAGGAGCTGTCAAGATGGTTGTGATTCATAATGACCTCATGTGCAACAGAAGGAAACACTGCCCAATCCTGTACCACACTCACAATTGTTCTTATGCTTCTGTCCTTGGTTGCAGTCACTATGTCCATCCTTCTAGGCAAAGGTCTTCTTTCTTCTTCTTCTTTTTTTTGTTTGCTTTCCCTTTATCCAGGAGCGCTGGTGGTATAGTAATTTGCTGCATGGTCAGCAGTTCAAAACTGCCAAGCAGCTCTGGGAAATAGACTGGGCTTTTTATTCCTGTAAACACGTAGGGTCTCAGAAACCCACAGAGGATTGCTATCAGTATTGACGCAATGGCAATGAGTCTTGAGTTTTGAGAATTACTTTCTCCAGCATGATGCCCTTTCCCAGGGTCTGGTCTCTTCCAACAATATGACCAAAGAACAGGAGAACACGTCTCTCCATCTTTGTCTCGAAGGAGCATTCTGGCTGTACATCCAAGACAGACTTGTTTGTCCTTGTGGCAGTTGAGTGTACTTTCAAAATTCTTCCCCAGAGTTCAAATGTATCAAGTTTTCTTTCATCTTCCTTATTCAATGTCCAACTTTTACAGGTATATGAGCAGTGGTGGGATTAAAAGAAGTTAACGACTGGCTTGCTGCCCTTGTAACTACAACTATAACTATATAGATATCTCAAAAGGTACTTTAATATTTCATAGTTGATACTTAAATAGAAACAATAAAAGAGATTCCCATTTGGACATGAAGATGGCAACATGTGTACAAATATGCTTGATACAAATGATGTATTGAATGTTATAAAAGCTGTAGGAGCCCCTAATAAAATTACTGAGAAAAAAGAGATTCACAAACTATATCCTTATGAGTTTTTAAATATTAATGAAAATATTAAATAAGACCTGACCAAACAGTAAAATTATGACTTAAGATATTGCTTCTTGATAGATCTCCTCACTTGAATATTTTTTGCTTTCATCTGACCATCCTCAGCTGTGTGATGTATCTTAACCATCTTTTCACTGCAAAAGTAGGATCCCATTCCTTTAGCAGTAGATCATTAGATAATAGCCATTGTGTTTGACATATTAGAAAGTTTGTGAACTTCTTTTCTCCAAACATATTGTTTTCATCTATTAAAAACCCCTTTCCACTTTTGCTGAACTTACAGAAATTGTTCTGATAAATATTTTTAACCCTTTGAACGCTCTCAGGAGTTGTGTATTTCCCTCATCATATCCTGTAAGATTTTAGAGTGACACAAACTGAAATGAATGGCAGTGTGTCACCCTCTGGTTCTTTGACACTTTTCCTGTTTACATTATAAGCTTGTTTATGGAAGTAACAAACTCAAGTGAATAAAAGTGTAGTATTTCATCACAAACATAATGAGTTTTCTGAAATGATTGATAAATATTGAAAGCATAGTTTCATCTAATTCTTTATACCTCTGGATAGAATGAACATTACTGTGGGTGTTTAGAATACACTGTTACTCAGATGAAACTTTAAAAAGAGTAGGGTATGTAAACTTGTGATTTCCACCTTGGGTGGCTACTCAGCCCTCCACCTTCAAGAAAATCCTGATAAAAAAATGCCATTTAACTACCAGTTTGCCTAACTAGAAAAAAAATCAGTTATTGATTCTACCAAACTGGGGCAAATCTGCTGAATTCCACTGCTGCCTATGAGATGATTGAACATAGCACGGCGTGAGTCAGGAGAAGTCGAAGATCTTCAAAGATTCATGATAAAATTGAAAGATGCAAACTTGATTTGTCAGCATAAGGTTGGTCAAGTTTAAAATGCTTTTTGTAAGCTGAATGAAAACCAGGTCTGGGTGTAACTTGCAGAAAGAGAGCGGCCGTGTTGCTTATTCCTAAAGGGCTAAACGTTCTGAGTAGTTAACACTAGGTTTATAGACTTTTCCTAAGTACCTATTTCTTCAGACAAGCATCAAGTTGACATGAACACTTTTAAAACAACTTACTTTACTTTAAAACAGCATGATTAAACACTACTAACTTACCAATGAAACAATGTATTTTTAAATATTTTGCAAGACTTAACATTATACATTGGAAAGGTTAGGTTCAACATACTGCAAGAGTCTCTTGGATTGGTCAGTATGACAATCTCTGCTGCACTGTTTCTCTTTACATTTGATGTTTTTGTTCTAAGAACTTTTTGATTATGTTTATATTTATTGCTGAAATGATGCTTTCATGAATGAAACTGATTTACTGGGATCAATATTCTATACATTCAAGTCAAAATGGCATGTATCTCTAGAGACAGGTATATCACACAGAGAATTTCAAGATTCAAAGAAAATTAACTTGGGTATATATTTATATCGTTAAATAGATAAAAGTCAGCAGAGGTGTTAATGAGGAAATGTAAACAGTTTTTGTAATTTTCATTGAAATTGACACTGTAAACCTAGTGTTAAATATGTCAATATTGTCTTTTTCAAGTTACCAACTGAAGGAAAATGGGTGCCCTTTAAAGAGTCTTATAATTAGGAAACAAAAGGAAGTTAGAGGAGCCAGATTATGATTGTAAAGCACATGCTGAGTGGTTTCCCACAGAAATGCTTCTGAAATTGCTCTTTGGATTGGATGAATTTATGGGAGCATT
>PVJH01030330.1:0-24943 GCA_004026705.1 Nesogale talazaci
CTCCAGTGAGTTGCACTGAGCAACCTGTATTGTATTATAGTTAACTTTTTCCAGTGAGTTGCACTGAGCAACCTGTATTGTATTATAGTTAACTTTTTCTCTTTTTATCTTGTATACTTTTCTCTTTATATATAAATATATAAAAATAATTACTAGTGTCCTGAATTTTATTTCTCTAAGAGAACCCTGCCTGACACAGGAAGGGAGGAGGAAAATGAGGAGCTAATACCAAGGGCTTAAGTAGAAAGCAAATGTCTTGAGAATGATGATGGCAGTAAATGTACAAATATACTTTGCATACAGTGGATATATGTATGAATTGTGATAAGAATTGTATGAGCCCCCAATGAAATGATTTAAAAAATAAAGAAGTTCTAGCCACAGCCCTGTGAGCTGATCTCCCACTCCTTCAGATAAGTAAAATATCTCACATGCCTCATGGGAACTCTAAGATTACAATTGATATGGGCTCTATATTTTACATTCTTGAAAATATAGTCTAAGTGTGATTTGAGGCCACTGGTGGCCAATAAAAAAGCTTTCCTTGATTCATTTAAATATTAGGAACGCCTGCTCCACTTAAGCTCCACCCTCATTTAGTTTCTATGAAAACACTATTTTCAGGGCATATACAATATTTGTAAATATCCCCTTCTCTTTGGTTAGTCTGTCTCTCCCACTAAAATCCAGGGTCTGAGAAAACAAGGCCCTCTTCTGTCTTGCCAGCATTTTATACCCTGCTAAGTATCAGGATAACGCACAACAGATACTCAAGAAATGTTTGGCATTGGTAGTATAGTGGTGAGCATAGCTGCCGTCCAAGAAATGCTTGTTGGGTGGATGAATGGTGGTGAAATAAAGGCGATGTTAGGACTACTCAATTCACTACTCAGAGATTTTACAAATGAAACCACTGTGTTTCTTAATATATGCCCTTATATTTATAAGTATGGTTGGGTTCTTGCTCATGAATAAGTCATTTTTGTTTCCCATGCAATTCTATCATTTGAATCTCTGTCAAGCAATTTCCCTCTAGGAAGGAATTCAGTCATACATGCTAGAGAGCAAGGCCTGAGAGAACATTAGCCAATCTGGAGAATTTAACATGCTGAGAAGTTTTAAGCATTCATTCTGAAGACATATGGAACACAACTGAATGCAAACATATTTAATAGCATCCACCCTCCATCAAGAATCTAGGGCAGTCTAGTAAGAAATAAATAACTTCCAAAATAGCCCCATTAATATCAGATGCCATTAAGGTTTCTATTCTGAAAGAAAAAAGGATTTTCTATTATTGAATAAAAATTAACTCCAACTATTATTGATAATATATAAGGTCCTTCTATCTCTGACCTGCAATTCTTTCATTTCCACTCAAGGACTACAGGTTTTCCTTTTTCTATACTTTCTCTATTTTAAAATAAATATATAAATAAATTTATAATGGAGCTCTGATCCCTATGTACATAGGTCAGCAAGCTACCCAGTTAGCCTTTAATTTTCAAAATGAACATAATAAAACAATACGTAAACTTCTATAAATAACAAAGATGTGGAGTTAGAGAGCCAAAAGATAAGAACATTCTTAGTATTTCTCAAGCTGAGAGAACTGAGGAAAACATTCAAGCCTGGAATGGTAATATCAAAGGGGGAAATAGTGAGCAATGCAGGAAACATCAAATGAAGATAGAGGGAATACATAGAGTCACTGTACCAAAAAGAATTGTCCGATGTTCAACTATTTCAAAAAGTAGCATATGGTCAGGAATCAATGATACTGAAGGAAGAAATCAAAGCTGTAATAATGTACTTTGATGAGAAACAAGGCTCTGGTTACAGACAACATGCCAAGTGAGATATTTCAACAAGCAGACTCAATACTAGAAGGCCTCAATCATCGAGACCTGGCCAGTTACCTGGTCAACCGAAAGGAACTCACCCAAACTCACTTCTATAGAGTAAATTCCCAATCATAGAGACTCCATTGGACATGTCCAAAGCTGCAATATTGACCAAACCCTCATCTTTCCACCAGTAGTTAGTGGGTTAGAGGGCTGATCTTGTTGTCAGCAGTGCAGTGTGTAGCCCAACTTATATTTGTGTCCATCCTAAATACAGGTGATCCAGCAAACATGGGAATTATCAAATAATATAACCACTGTTGCTGTTTCTGTTAATAACCATCAAGTCTGTTCAAACTCATAGTGATGCCATATACAACGCAGCAAAATAATGCCCAGACGTGTACCAGCTTCACAATTGCTATGTTTAAGCTCATTGCGGAAACCACTGTGTCCATCCATGTACTTGAGGGTACTCCTCTTTTTAGCATGGTTTCCTTTTCCAAGGACTAGTCTCCTGAGAACATGTCAAAAGTACATGAGACAAGGTCTCACCATTCTCATTTCTAAGGTGCGTTTTGGCTGTACGTCTTCCAAGACAGATTTGTCTTCTTTCCTGGCAGCCCATGGTACTTGCAATGCTCTATGCCAACATCATCATTCAAATGCATCCTTCATCAGTGCTTCTTATCCACTGTCCAACCTTCCTGTGTACATGAGGCACTTGAAAATATCACAGGTTGGGTCAGGCACACCTTAGTCCTCAGAATGATATCCTTGCTTTTCAACACATTAAAGAGTTATTGTACGGTAGATTTATCCAATGATATGCATCTTTTATTATTTGACTGCTGCCATCATGTACGTTGTTGATCCTAGCAAAAAGAAATCCTTGAAGACTTCTTTATTTTCTACAGTTACCAAAATATCACTAATACCACACACAATACTGCTATAACACACACAAATAAACTTTTTTCTGGGGATCACCCAGCACAAAAATACAAGCTGGATTCAGAAGAAGATGTGGAAGGACGTGTATCATTAGGATGTCAAACAGATCTTGAATAAAAACAGAGGAAATCAGAATGATGCTTACTTGTGTTTTGTTGACCGTATACATTGAAAGGATGACACAAGACCAGGCAGTGTTTCAACTTGTTAGACATGGGACTACGATGAGTGAGAACGAACTCAACAGCACCATCGGCAACAATCCTTACAAAAAGAATCCCTGGTGGCACAGTGATTTAAGCACTCAGCTTTTAACTGAACGGTATTCCACAGGAAAAAGATGTGACAGCCGGCTTCCATAAAGATTTCAAGCCTTGGCACTGCCCCTAGAGGCATAGCTGCATGGCCACCCTGCCACAGCTGTGTCACTACTGGGCAGAGAGAAGAGGGGCTATGTCCAGGCTCAGGGGTCTGACATGAACCAGATGACCGGCTGCTAGCCCCACAGTCCTAAAAAAATTTTAATTTAATTTAAAAATAAAGATATAAAGCCTTGGAACCCCCACAGGACAGTTCTGTTCTGTTAGATATGGTGGCTCAGAATTGAATCACCTAAAGGGCAACAGGTTTATATTTAGAAATATTTGTGTGATAGAATATTTATCTCCTTTCCCAAAATTGGCATTTGAAAATTAGCACATGGCTAAGGTAAGGCCAGGCCCCATTGCTAATTGTATGCTCCTTGAGCAGGCTGAAAGTAAAACGAATGACACTCATATTTTTTTCCTCCTAGCTCATGATAGGCATTAAAAATCAGTATTTCCCACTGTGTCTAAAGATGACCTGAGAACCTTTTCAACACCATTCCAGGCAGCCCCTTCTAACCAATCTCAGATTGAAACCTAAGCATGAAACCTATTTGCCATCCCTACACCACCAAATTCCCTTTATAAATAAAAAAGTCTCTGGTGAAAAGCAATACAGAAATGAAGATGATAGCTTACAGAAAGAGGGTGAATATTAGAGGAACACCAAGAAGATGAGCTGGTAGGGCAGGAGATGAGATGGATTTTGAACTTTACATTCCATAATTGCCAAAAGTCATAAAACCTGGGTGTAAATTTAGTCATTGCTGCAGAAAGTATGTCTCATTGCCACCACCATGAAATATTCAACTCTCACATGCAAATGGTGGTTAATTCCATTCCCGACCTCCATTAAAGAGTCAAATGACTGTTTCAACCTCTTCCCAGGTGGCCAGTGTGTACACATTCTATCCCTAACTCTGTCATAAAAGCCATTAAATGGTACTTTTTGCAATCAACCTACTTTAAAGGCAGCAGTATTAACATTAAGGTGCTAACTCTGAAATAACACCTTAAATAAATTCAAATGATCCCCAGTTATGGGAAAATAAATATAGGCACATCTCTAAGAAACTCTTTCCTTCTTGAATGATTCATTCTCATTCTTAAATTAGAAAAATCCCTAAATAATAATAAAACTGATAACATACCTGGAGAGGTGAGTCAGCCCACACCAACAAATCACTTCCTCTTGGACAGGCTGACTGCATCTTTCATATTTTCTCACAACAAATGGCTTTAAAAATAAATACTTCTTAAATTAGCACTTAGCAGAAATAAAAACCTATTTATTATTTGCTGGATAACTGGAATGAAAATAGAAATGTCAACATATCCAAGGATTAATGAGTCTCCCAGAATTTTAACCTAAATCATAGCTGTTAAGGTCATCCGGGTCTTCCAAAAGGACCCTCCTTTTCAGTTCTGCAGAGTTTTCAAATATCTGCTTTAAGTTGGAGACAAACCTTTCTCCCAGCTCTGTGTCATGGACTGAACTGTGCCTCTGCTCCTTGGGGGGAAATAGGTGTTCACTTGTGTGGGTCATGATTCTTAGTGTTTAGACGGTTATGTTGGGGATGTAATCTGGCTATTATGGGATGGTGAAATTATATGCCATGAAATGATCAGCTAATCAGTCATAAGGGAATGATTAGGTGGAGATGCAACACCCATACTCCGCTCAGCCCTCATCCTATATAGAATGGTTTCCCCTGGGCCTGCATCCCTCTTTTATTTTACAAGAAATTAAAGGAGAGAAAGGTGAGCAAAGAAAACATGGATTTTTACCACCAAAAATTAAAAACCAAAAGTAGACTACAGGGTCCCTGTACTGAAGGAAATATTGATTGGAAAACAAATGCAGACCTTCAAGGAAAGACATGCCTAAGGATTTAAAAGGCAACAAGGACCTCCCTGAGATCCAGCAGAAAGAAAATTTTGCTTAACATTGGCACCCTGGATTTGAACTTCCAGCCTCTTAAACTGTGAGAGAATAAATGTGTGTGTTAAAGGTATCTACTGGTGGTATTTCTATTCTAGTCGCATGAGATAAACTATGATTCTGCCTAAGAGCTGTGCCTAATCTGAGCATATGAAACATTGGAATGTGTCTATCACTTGAGAACACAGTATTCTCCTATTTAATTGTACTTTGAAAGCAGATTGTACTTCTCAGACACCTGTGATAAGTTGGCAGTTAGGAATTTGTCCATCTTGCTTGATGAAGGTCATCCAATTTAGTGATCACCCACTTCACTTTTCATTTTGACCTCCTCTCCCCAAATTATCCTGAAAGGCAGATGTGTGATTCATCCTGGACATCAGAAGCCCTTGCATTTAGACCCTTCTGGCTAATCCCCAATCTCAGTTCTCTCCAATTTAATCAGAGCAGCTACCATTCTTAAGCAATATTTTATGGTTCTCATAGTTTTAGGAGATTTATAAATATATTGCAAGAACTCTAAGTAAGAAGCTGGTCAACCCCATTTTGCAAATGAGGAAACTGAGGTTGAGAAAGTTCAATAACTGCTCCAAGTCACCCAGCTTATAAATGACACAGCCTTGATCCAAAAATCAGGATCCTAAGCCTTTTCACTAAATTTTATGTGACCTTCCCTCATTGTCAATGACACTGGATTCAGACACTCAAAGAAGTGAGAGGGAATTCAGTCATAATTACCCACCTTTCTATGCTGAACCAACATAATTCTCCACCTTTCTTTGCTGAACCAATAAAGCATCTTAATACCAGCATCTAAAATGCCAAAGAATCCAGGCTCTGACTACTGTCAACAATCATTGAAGATGGAAATGCCATGAGCATTTTTCTTTGGGTTACACAACAAATAAGGCATTTTTCATGTTGAAGGAATCCAGCCCCAACCTTAGCAGGATGTGAAAATATAAGACTCCTTTTCCCAGTCTTCCTTGCTGATAGGGCATGGGGACATGGTCCAGGACCAGCTATTCTGATAATCCTACTTTGAACTCGGGATTAGAGGAGCAGAGAAAAAGAAAATGTAAGAAGTTCATTAAGAAGGTAAGTGATGGCAACAAAAGTACCCCATTGTCAGGGAACATCAGGTCCACGTGACTGCATAGTCTGCCATAGCACAATACCAGTAGTGGCACCAGAATTGGAGATGGCAGCAAAGTAGAGAGGGGTGGAGGGGCTCAACAGATTAGGTCTGAGACCAAGGTCTCACTATAATTCTAGCCATGGTATAGGCTGACCAGTCTCCTTTGAACCCTACCCAGTTCCCCAGCCTTTCTGGTCATTGTGAGGGCTCCCCTGCTCTTTCAATACATATTTTTTTTCTGCTTGTGATGGTCAGTGTCTGTTGCTTCTTCAGACTAGACCAGAGAGGCATAAATTCTCCACAATCAGTTACCAACCACTTCATGAAAAAGGAAACTCTCTGTATTTCAATTGCTCCCCCTTCATAGTGACTCTATCTGGCAGAGTAGAACTGTCCCTTAGGGTTCCCAAGGGGGCAAATAGCCTCATATTTCTCCCAAGCAGTGACTGGTTGGTTGGAACCAGCAGCCTAGTGGTTAGCAACAGTATGCTTAACTTAGCATGCCACCAAGGATCTTTGTCAGAAAAGAGAGGGAGCTTGTTGTATAATGAAATCTAGAATCTGTGATTGATTCTATCTAAGTACTAAAGTCAACTCTGAACTCATTCATTTGCCCATTGTCACTGCAGTCAAATTGACCAGCTCTGCAGATCACCAAATAGTTCCAGTTTCTTCTTCTTAAGCTCAGAGAAGTATAAAGTGTTGACAGCATATAAGATATGTCATGTGTCCAGACAAAAGAGAAAATACTGGGCTAATACATATCAGGCAAACCTCAATTTCCACAACTATGAGACCAGATTTAGATGGTGCCCAGCTACCACTATCAACTGTTCTGAAATTGACTGCATTAGAATTTTCTGGATAGACTGGGAGAATGATGTGGAACAAAACTCAAAATCATTAAGGAGATGAGACTTGCTGTGGTCTTGGTCACCCTTTGGGTTTGGGACTGAATTCTCCCTTTTGTCTCAAATTTTAGGCAAACAACAGGCAGGTCTGTAAGGGGAATGATAATACTATTATCTGTGCACACTTTAGAATTATTCACCCTCTGGGATCAAGGAAGCAGCATTTACCCAAGAACAACATTCAGAAGGGTTAGGAAAGAAGGAGGAATAGAGGCAGGAAACAAAGTGTATGCATCATTGGATGTCAAATTTATGATCTGTTATGTAAACCTTGCCCCAATTACCCAATTACCATTACCTGATTCCTGGACAAAGCCAGAGAACCTGGACCAGGGGAACGTCTTCTGACTCACCTGCTTGTATCAAACTTATGGTCCAGTTCTGGAGCTCATCAAAGTGGCTGGTTTAGAGGTCTTTAAAATCAGTTGAGGGAAAACTCTACCTTACAAATCTGACTAGACCAGAGGACATACACTGGTACATATAGGAACCGGAAACATAGGGAATCCAGTGGTGAAAGTGGCAATACCAGCAGGGTGGGGGAAAGGTAGGGTAGAAAGGGGGAACCGATTATAAGGTTTTACATATAACCTCCTCCCTGGTGTATAGACAACAGGGAAGTGGGGAAGTGGGTGAAGGGAGACATCAGACAGTGTACAGTATGACAAAATAGTAATTTATAAATTATCAAGGGTTCATGAGGGAGGAGGAAATGGGGAGGGAGGGGGGAAATGAGGAGCTAATACCAAGGGCTTAAGTAGAAAGCAAATGTTTTGAGAATGATGATGGCAACAAATATACAAGTATGCTTGGAATACAATGGATGTATGCATGGATTGTGATAAGAGTTGTATGAGCCCCCAATAAAATGATTTTTAATGCAACAAAAATATCAGTTGGGGGAAATAGTAAACAGAAGGAAAAGGGCTTTAATTTTTTTCCAATTACTTTATTGGGGGCTCTTACAGCTCTTATAACATTCAATACATCATTTGTATCAAGCATATTTGTACACATGTTGCCATATTCATTTTCAAATATTTTCCACTTGAGCCCTTGGTATAAGCTCTATGAAACTATATGAAGTATTATCTATCCAGTCCAACGTTGCCCAAAGGAAGAGAAGCAATTCATGGCTGTGTCTGTTACAGGAACTCTAGGAAACTGAGACAGCATTCTTAGAAATCAAGTGAATAAAAGATAAAATGCACAGGGTGAATACGTCCCTGTGCTCTACTCTCTGTGCCTCTTTAATCATTGAATGTTATATGCCTTTGTAATGTGGATTTCAAACATGCACCTCTATGAACATGATTTCTAAATGTCTTTAATTCCGAAAGGGTCCCTGTTGAGATTCCCACTGCTTAACATTGTGTTTGTGTTAAGATACCACACACTCTTGCTTCATTAGACTGAGAATCATCCTGCTGGCGAGCAGGAAACTTTAGTAGCCCTAAGATTGTTGCTTAGTGCTTGTATTGTTGAGTTGCTAGCCTCAAGTTCAGCACTTTGAAACCAGCAGCATGTTCCACAGGATAAGTAAGAGGCTTTCTTTTTTTAAAAAAATCATTTTATTGGGGATTCACACAACTCCCATCACAATCCTACATACATCCATTGTATGCAAAGCACATTTGTACACTTTTTGCCATCAACATTCCCAAACCATTTTCTTTCCACTAAAGTCCCTGGTACTGAAACTCATATTTCCCCTGCGTCCCCAATCTCCCCTCCCCCAGAAACCCTCGATATTTTATAAATCATTATTATTTTGTCATATTGTACACTGTCTGATGTCTCCCTTCTTCCACTTCCCGGTTGTCTGTACCCCAGAGAGGAAGGCCATATGTAGAACCTTGTAATCGGTTTCCCCTTTTATCCCACCTTCCCTCCACCCTCTTGGTATCGCCACTCTCCCTACTGGTCCTGAAGGGATCAGCTGTTGTGGATTTCCAGTTCCTATCTGTACCAGTGTACATCCTCTGGTCTAGCCGCATTTGTAAAGTAAAATTGGGATCATGATAGTGGGGGGGGGTTGAAAGAAAGTTTTAAGAAGCAGATGAAAATTGCATATTTCATCACTGCTACACTGTATTCTGACTGGCTCCTCTCCTCCCTATGACACTTCTGTAAGGGGCTATAGCTTCAGCTACAGGTGGGCTTTGGATCCTCAATCTGTCCTCGCCCTCATTTATCATGAAAAATGAGGCTTTCTTCTCCCATCCAGAGTTCTAGTCTCAGAAACAGTTCTATCCTATATTATAGGGTTGTTATGAATTGGAATCAATTCAATAGAGGTGACTGTAGTTTTTGGTTTTTGTACAGATACAGAAATTAATTTGGTCCACCCTTGTCCCTGATAACTTCCAGCCTATTGAGGGAAACCATCTCTTAAAAACTCACAATGTGCTGTGACAGAACTCATGAAAAGAAGTGCAGAAAGCAATAGCAACACTCAAGTTGGCAAAGCTGCCAAGGGGAATCAAGACAGACACTTATAGATAAACATCTCGAAAGAAAAATAATTGAAAGATTACCGTTAGCTAATAAATCATCAACTTTGTCATTTCACGTTCTACAGGAACCTACATTTATTTACCCATTCCAATACCAATTCTAACACATGAAAGCCCACATGTGTTGGAATAAAACTCTATAAGGCTTGCAATGACTGTTTTGCTTGTTTGTTTTTTAAGTATTGACAGGACTTTCTTCCCACACATAACTGGGTGGACTTAAGCCTCTAACATTTCAACTAGCAACTGAGTGAATCAACCATTTTCACTACCTAGAGATTCCCCCTCCGAATAACCCTCAGGTTTCTTCTTGAGATGTATTACCACACTCTTTTGTACTTTCATAGTAATTCTAGGTGCTCAGTGCCTGGTTAAAACAAAAAAAAAAGCTGAAATCATCATAGTTCTTCTCTCAAAACAGTTTGGGAGCACACCTAAGGCCTCTGCTCAGCCAGCTGGACCTTCTCAGACTTTAAATCAGGAACAAATGCTGCAAGGATAAGAGGAAGGATAGAAGTGACTCCAACCAGTAGGCAAACCAACCTCTCACTACCATGAATCTGCTACCTATTCCTCCTGAGTTCTCTTGGTTCCTTTCCTTTTCCAAACCTTATTCTTCATCCTATCTGTAATGAAGCCCACAGCCCCTTCTATAAATTTCCCACTTGTTAAAAATCCATTTCCGTTGTTTACAAACAAGTGTCCTAACTCATCGACTGTGATCAAAGTTCTACTTTGCTGTGGAACTCAGAGGAGCTACGGGACGTCCTGAAAACCTCCTCATCTAACTGTACTGATCACTTGTCCTTCCACACTGCTCCGACCTTCCATCTTTCCCCGTAAGTGCTCAGAAGCACCATCCCTCCTTTGAACCCGATAACCTCCAGACCCAAAGGGTTCTTTCCCTTGAGAATGTTTAGCTCTATCTTTAGTGATGAGCTACACATGCCCTCCCAAACCTTTGGAAACCATTGAATGTAATGTTGCAGGGTGGCCACATATAGACAACTGAGCTGGAAAAATGATCTTAGACCTCAAGTATCTTCGCTTCAGTTTTATGGGTAATTAAGTTGAAAACACTGCCAGGGTTTGAAAACTCAATTAAATTGAATGTATAGAATACAGTGCCCATCTCCATAACTTGCTCTGCAGGTACTGTCCACTTGTTTGGGGTTTGGTTTTGCTCTTGTCCTTTCTTTCGATGATTTTATTGAGGGTTCTTACAGCTCTTATAACATTCAATACATCATTTGTATCAAGCTTATTTGTACACATGTTGCCATATTTATTTCCAAATATTTTTACTTGAGCCCTTGGTATAAGATCCTCTTTCCCCCTCCTTTTTTTTTATAAATCATTTTATTGGGAGCTCATACATCTCCCATCATGATCCATATATTCATCAATTGCATGCAGGCCACATTTGCACATTTGTTGCCATCATCACTCTCAAAATGTCCTCCCCCGACTTTGGCCCCCCAGTACTAGCTCCCTATATATCCCTTCCTTACCCCTCCCCCAGGAACCCTTAATAATTTTCAATTTGTTGTTACTTTTTCATATCGTACATTGTCTAATGTGTCCCTTCACTCACCTCCCTGTTGTCCGCACCCCAGAGGAGAGGTTATATGTAGATCCCTGAAACTGGTTCCCCCTTTCTATTCCACCCTCCCTCCACCCTCCCAGTATCACCTCCCTCCCACCACTAGTCCTGAGGGATCATCTATCCTAAATTTCCCATGTTTCCAATTCCAGTGTACATCCCCTGGTCTAGCTGGATTTGTCTGGTACACTTGTTTGGGGTTTCCCATCTAGGCAGAATGGCTGCTGGAGCTTCCTGCTCAGTTTCCATGCACAAAATAAACAGTAAAGAATTATTACCAAGATTAACAAGCAACTGCTACTACAATTTGCCGAGGCCTTCAAGAGGGCAGAGATTGTCAACTTTGTTGCTGAATCCTCAAGGTATATAGCACATGGGAGAAAGTGTGTGCTTTTTAGTTTTGGGTTGATTTGGGGTTTTTTTAGTCAACAATATCAGGCATGGAGCTATTTGCTCTATGTGCATTATTTTATAGTCTTTTCAATAACATGGTGCATATTATTATCCACCTATGTTAATGTTGTTGTGTGTTGCTGGGTGGAATTCAACTCATAGTCATTCTTTAAAATACAGTAGAGGGGGGGCTGAGCCCCAGTGGCGTAGTGGTTGTGCGCGGGGCTGCGGCCCACTGGGATGGAGGTTCAATTCCAGCTCACAGGAGCAAAGGCTGGGCCTCCTACTCCCACCACCAGGGCAGTGATGCCTTAAAATAAATAAAAAATAAAATAAATTTAAAAAATTAAAAAAAATACAGTAGAGGGGCTGAGCCCCGGTGGCATAAGTGGTTGAGTGCAGAACTGCGGCCCGCAGGCTTGGCTGTTCAAATCCAGCGGCAGCTCTCAGGAGCAGCACTGGATAGCGCCCACCACCACCAGAGGGCAGTGTTGCCCACACACACCAAAAACAAATAGAGTAGAGCTTCTCCCTAAAGTATACAAAAATTTAATCTTTTTTTTTTATTGGGCATCACTGCCCTCTGGTGGGAGTGGAAGGCCCAGCCTTGTTCCTGAAGAGCTGCTGCTGGATTTGAACCGGCAAGCCAGTGGGCCACAGTCCCACACTCAATCACTATGCCACCAGGGCTCAGCCCAAGAATTTCATCTTTACAGAAGCAGGCCACCATATCTTTCTCCTTTAGAGTGAATTACAGTAGATTTGATTTGCCAAACTTTCCACTAGAAGGTAGTGCTTAACCTCTGTGCCACAAGGTATCCATCTATGAAAATGGAGGCCCCAAGAGGTGACACAACTAAGAAGTAAGGAGGCAGGACTCAGACAATTCCCAAGCTTATGTTCTTCAGCACTCTACTTCCTCCCATGGACATCACCCTGCCACCATAAAGGTGCCCACTTTTCAGTGGAGGTGACAGATCTGATCAAAATAGCTATTGCAAGCTGTTGAGCAGACCAGAGACAAAGAAAAGCTCCAGGTAGTGGCTACATGCTCACTGGCAATCCCTTAGTAGACACACAACTCACATGATGGTCTGCTGCTGTAATCTCTTTGCTAATTTTCACATTCCAGGTTTTCACACCTAATACCTATTCATTCTACTACTGATCATGAGTCCTTCTTTCCACACCATTAGATCCTAACTGAAACTTACCTAAAGTCATTCAGTGGTTTTTCCATTGCTCATAAAACAGTCAGATGCCTTGTTAGTCCAAATATGATCTTTAGTCACCTGGGAGTTTGTTGGAAATGCAGAATCTCTGGCACTATCTTATGTATCCTTACTTGAAATCTGAACTATAATAAGACCTCTAAATGATATGTAATAATATTCAAGTTTGAGACCCATGAGACTAAAGATTTTAATAAAACCTTTAAGTCTGGTTCATGGCCACCTCTGTGACCAAAACTCCAACCACTTCCTACATCAGTCAATCTGAACATCGTGCCTTTTCCACATACCAACTCTCTCCCTACTCCAGAGCTTCCTGTGTGCTCTATCTGCTCTGGCATTTCTTTCTTCATTTCTTAGGCATCAACTTACACATCACTCTTCTCTTATCTATCATCCATGCACCCAGGTCCAACTATGATAGATGCCCTTACTATACATGCTAATGGCCCAATGCCACACTCATTAGCAGCTCTTTACCAAGTTGCATTTCTCTCCAAAAAACCAGGAGGCCTAGCTGGTGTGAATGGTTAATGTGCTTGGGCCCTAAGTAAAAAACTGCTGTTTCAACCCTGAAATTCCTTGGAAGAACAGCCTGGTAGTCTACTTCTAAAACCTGAGACACTGAAAACCCAGGAGCACAATTTCACTCTGACACACATGAGGTCACCATGAATTGTAATCAACAGAAACTAGTTTCCTTTAAACCAAATGAGGAAATAAATTGTGTTTTCTTGTTTCACTAAATCCAAATAAACCTAAAACAGTGCCTGACGTGAAATTTTCAATTGCTCTATTAAAAACAACAATGTTCTCATTTGGAAATAGATAGTGGCAATAATTAATGTCACTGAATTGTGCATGTAAAAAGTGTTAAGATGGCAAAAGTTTGCTTATATAGAATTTCTCCATGGAAAATGTATACACCAACTACTAAAGCTTGTGAAGAAGAAATTGAAGAATTCTACCAATGTCTTCAGACTGAAATTGATCAAACACACTCAAGATATATGGATGATTAGAAGGTTAAGGTTGGAAACAAATAGGAAGTAGTAGTAGTGGGAAGTTTTGGCTTTGGTGATAGAAATGAAGAGATCTCATGATAGGATTTTGTGAGATGAACAGTTTCTTCATAGCAAATACCTTTTTTGAACAGCACAAACAGTGACTTACACATGAACTTCTCCAGAAGGAATACACAGAAATAAAATTCACTCCACCTGTGGAAAGAGATGCTGAAGAAGCTCAAGATCAGCAGCTAGGGGCCAACAAAGGTGCAAACCATCAATTGTGCATATGCAAGTTCAGTTTGAAGCTGAAGAAAATTGAAAGTGGATGAGAGTCAAAATGCAACCTTGAGAGTACCCCACCTAAATTTCCAGAACAGATTTGAGGCACAAAACATTAACGACAGAAAGCACAATGAGCTGTGGAAGGACATTAAGAACAACAAACCTGAAGAAAGCAAAAAGGTCACTAAAAGACAGAAGAAAAGAAAAGATAAAAGTAGATGTCAGAAGAGACTGCAATGTGCTCTTAATCATAGAGCAAATGAAAAAAAAAGGTGAAGTCAACGAGTTGAACAGAAAATTTCAAATGGGAACTCAAAAAGAAAAACAAAATTATTTTAATGAAATTTGCAAAGACTTAGAGATAAGAAACCAAAAGGGAAGAAAACATTCAGCTTATCTTAAAGTGAAAGAATTGGAGAAAAGCTCAAGTTGCAAGTTGCAATATTATGAGTCTATGGAAATAAACTGAATTGTGCAGGAAGCATCAATAGAATATGGAAGGAAATGGTTGACATTTAGTCAATTCAAGAAGTAGCATATGATCAAGAACTGATGATACTGAAGGCAGAAGTCGAAGCTTCCCTGAAAGCATTACCCAAAAGCAAGGCTCCAGAAATAGAACACCAAATGAAATGCTTCAACAACTGAGGGAGCACTGAAAAAGTCATTTTTCTATGCCAAGATATTTGGAAGACAGCTACCTTACACAGAATGGAAGAGATCCATATTTTTACTCACTCTAAGAATAGGTAACCCTAAAGAATGCACAAGTTATAGAAAAATATCTTTGATATCACAAGCAAGTAAAATTTTGCTTAAGTTCATTCAGTTGCAGTAGTACATTGACAGGAAGCTGCCAAAAGGTAAGACTAGATTCAGAAGAGGAAGCAGATGAAGAATATCATTGCTCATGTCAGACAGATCTTGGCTCAAGGCAGAAACTGCCATAATGATGTTTGCGTGTGTTTTATTAACTGTTCCGAGACATTTGTATGGACCACAGCACACTGTGCATAACCTTAAGAAGAATGGGATTACCCGGTACTGCATTGTGCTCATGTGACCCTGTACATGATTCAAGAGGCAATTATTTGAACAGAACAGAAACTACAGCATGATTTAAAATCAAGAAATGGGTACATCAGGATTGTATTCCCTCACCGTACATATTCAATATGTATGCGGAGCAAGCTGGGCTACATAAAGAAGAATGCAGCATCAGAGTTGAAGGAAGTCATATTATCCTCTTTCAATATGCAGGTGACACGTCATGCTTGCTGAAAGTGAGAAATGTAAAGAAATGTAATTTCTAATGTAAAGAAAACCAAAATTCTCACAATTGGGACAAGATAAATGGAGGCAAAATTGAAGTTGTCAAGGATTTCATTTTGCTTGGATCCATAATCAACACTCATGGAAGCACCAGTTAAGACATCAAATGAGGCATTACATTGGGTCGATTCGCTGCACAAGACCTCTTTAGGCTGTTGAAACGCAAGGATGTTGCTTTGACAACTAAGGTGCACCTGATCCAAGCCAGGGTATCTGCAATTGCCTCAAATGCATAAGGAAGTTAGACACTTAATAAAAAAGACCTAAGAAGAACTGATGCACTTGAATTAAGGTGCCAGGAAAAAAATATTGAAAGTACCATGAATTGTCAAAGAACAAACAAGTTTGTCTTGGTAGAAGCACAGCCGAAACGCATCTCAGAAGCAAGGACTGTAAGACTCTCTCAGGTACTTTTGACATGTCATCAGGAGAGACCAGTCCCTGGACAAGGACATCACACTTGGTAACATGGAGGCTCAGGGAAAGAGAAGAAGGCTCTCCATGACATATATTGACCGTGGCTGCAACTCTGAACTCAAAGGTAATCATTGTGGGGGTGGCACAGAAGTTTGGTGTTTCTTAGTCATTTGCACACAGCTGTGAGTTGGAATCAGTGCAATGGCACCTAACAACAAGGAAAGGAAAGGAAAAAGACGCATTCAGCAATTTCATAAACTAAAAAAAAAAGGTTCCATTTCCTGATCATACTACCATCCAGGCCAAATCCTCCTATAGCCCCCAGAACAAAAAAAGATAGAAGAAATCTTTAAAAACTTTATTATGCTTTAGATTAAAATTTACAGAGCAAATTACTTTTCCAGTAACCAATTTATATATCTTTTTTTTAATGTAACATTGGTTGCTAACCCCACATTTATCAGCATTCTCCCCATTTCCACCTTGCTTTCCTGTTTCCATCCCTCCACTTTCCTTGTCTTCTAATCATTGCTTTGGGGCAAATGTTGCCTGTTTGTTACCTTGTTCTAAGGAGCATAGTCCTCCTGGATGCTATTACTTACTGTATAGGTTAGTGTTTTATCTGGCTGAAAGGTGACCTCAGGGAGTGACCTCAGTTCTAGATTTAAAGAGTATTTTAGGACAAAAGTGTTGAGTATTTTCCCCATATGTATCAGCCAGTAAGTCATATCTTTTATTGCAATTTGATTTTTGTTCTATCTTTTTCATCCACTCTACCTAAGTCAGGGTGGTTGGTACCGAAAAACATGCACTATCTACTTCTGGTCTCAGGCTTATGAACCAATTGCTTCCTTAAGTCTTAGGTTTCCTTCATGCTCCTTTGCTCCAGGTGGGGAGAAACAAATACTTTATTTTTCAGACCATAAGACACACCTGACCTTAAGATACACCCAGTTTTTAGAACAGGAAAACAAGAAAAAATATTCTGAACCAAATAGTACCGGTATACTAAAATATTCTGGGGTACCACACCTTTGGACCAGGAAACGCACCCTCATTTTTACCCCACTTTGGGTGGGGCAAGGGGAGTGAGAGTGCATCTTATGGTCCGAAAAACATGGTAGTTAAATCTTAGATGGGCATTCACAAACTTCAAAGGTGTCACGTGCCACTCACCAGATGAGGATGTAGAACATTATCTTTGTGAATGTTATGTCAACTGATCTAGATGTCCCCCAAGACTATGGTCCTTAATCTTCAAATGAAGTAGCACAGTCTCAAAAGGTATTTGAATTTGTCTAAGAAGTTTCCATGAATGTGCCCTTTGTGCTTTGTTATTCAAATAGACATAAATACATGTGAAGCACATAGAAATATGCAAATGATCATAATTATACCTGTATATGCATTCCCAGGTACTGATATACATCCTTTTGCACCTATATAGCATATGTATCTATCTATGTCACCACTCAAAAATGTTGGTCATTATTACCCTTGTTGCAGAATTGCATATATTTTAACATTCACCATTGTTACCCTTTATTCTTGCATAATCAGGGTTTTCTTCTCCCTGTCTCTTATTGCTGTGTCTTCCTGCACATTGGGAAGTGCCTTTCTCTTCACCAGAATTAACCTGTGTCCACTATCTAGCAAGTGAGTCTCCCAACACTGGTAAACATCAAAGAATTCCACTTTCTGTGTGTAAAATTCTGCTTGACATTTTATAACACTGGTAGCATACAATAGTTGTCCTCTTGTGATGGACATAGTTCATTCAACTTATGCCCTCAAGATTTATCTGTGTTACATTTCATGGGCTCCTCATTTGTTTATTGTTGCATCTTCTTCTTGATTTTTGTGAGGAATCAATGGTGGCGGTGATTGCTATTTGATGCCCACACACACATTCACGCATGCTCATCTCCACAGAAAAACACCAATTTTTCATTTATATCAAGGAAGATGGAAGGTATACACCCACGCCGAAGAGAGGAAGAAGTGCATTAGAAAAGTAAGTCCCAGTAACATGTACTGAGTCATGAAACTATTGTGGGAGACCTAGAAAGCTTTCAGAAGTAAGGGCTGGGAAGGGGTGAAAGCATTTAGCATCTGGAGTGTAAAAAAAGAAGTTCCATGGGGTTTATCTGACACCATCTGTCTCTAATTTTCATGAAGCCACAGTTGGGCTATAGGGAATGAGTTAGAAACTAAGGGATTCTTTTTAAACTTGTGACAAAACCCAGCCAAAGAGAAGTTACGTTAAAAGGCCTGAGAAGGGGAGATCCTGCTCAGTCCTCTTAGGTGAAAATCTGAGTCATCTTTTCCCCCTCTTCCAATAAAGTCCTGACTTCATACCCAAGTACCTTGCTACATACATAGCTGATGCACTCAGGTAACAGAAAACAAAATTTAATTAGATTGCTGTTATGGAAAATTTTGAGAATGGTTCTGGGTGATGGTTGAATAACACAAGTTAACTTCACTGAATTGTACATGTGAAGAAGGTTGAAGTGCAAACATTTTGTTATATATATGCATACATCACATTTTGTTAACTGGGTTGCCATTAAGCTTCTGGGAAAGGATCACCAACGTGGTGTAAAAGGTGAGAAATCAAAGAACTTCCCAAAACTTACAAATATTTTGCATTCAGCAACTTCTAAGATGCCACGTCTTCAGGATCTAAATCTATCAGTCGCCTAGGCTAGGGGGAAGGATAAGCTTCCTGCAAGTCCTCCTTCTTGTGCTTCTGGCAAGCACTGCTAGCGATCTTGAAACCACAAAGCTCTTCTTAAGTGTGAATCTGATTTATTTCCTTCCTCCCTTGTAGCTTTGCATTTGCCCCAATGTCCCTAGTTTACTAAACAGCAATTTGAATTTGAAGCAAAGTCTCCTTTCATGCATACCTTGAATGTCTTCCCTGAATCAAGTCAAATGCTAATCCATTTAACACTGGTCTTTTTATAGTGCTTTTAACTTGTTCAAAAGCATTCTAAATTACATTACTATTTCATTCTTTGAAAATCCCTGTGAGCTAGGTTAAGCAAGTAGTATTATCTCTAAGAGAACTAAGGCCCAGGGAGGTGAAATGAATCACAGAAAAATCACCCAGTGACTTAGAGAAAAGACTGGGTTAAGAACCTAGGTCACCTCCTTACCACTCCCTACCTTTCACATGAATCACACTGCCTTATACTCATTTGGAGCTCTCCTGATGCTTTGAAGTAAGTGTCTGACTGCTCACCACAGGGTTGGCACCTCAAATCCATTAGCTTCTCTGTGGAGGGAAAGATGAGGCTGTCTGTTCCCTTAAAGATCTACAAAGTCTAGGAAACCCTATACAGGGTCACTGTAAGTCTGAATCAATTCAAATTTGCTTTGTTTTTATATTAATCTGTAACTTCCAAATGGTGCTGGCACTCTCTTTCCCAGATTTCTGTTCTACATGTATAAACATGCAAGGAGGGACACACCCATGCACCCAGAGAAATTTCTACAGTCATAGACAAATGTATCAATACACATCCCCAGAAAGATGCACACATGCTCAGAGAAGGATACAATGAGACACAAAAAATTACACATAGAGGCAGAAATAGATGCACCCACATAAACATATACACACAGACATTCCAAGAGACATAAGTAGACACACAAAGATATACAAGCACAGATACACCCAAAGGCACAAACACAGATATATACAGAGGCACTTAAAGAAAGACATAGACACAAACTTACGCACAGAGATGAACCAAATCACAAGAAAACTTATGCACATATCTTCTAGCAACTTGTGTGTCATCGCCTTAGTGTGCATATGTCCTATTTTCCTATGAGTCTCTACCAGTATGAGCCATGGATTCATTCCATAGAAACAGGCCTCCCTCTGTGAGCTCAGTGATAAGAGCATGTTAGATGGGAGAACAGGCATGTGGCAATCTGTACAGCCCTCATCCACTTATTAATCAATCCTTCGTAACCAACTTTGTGTTGAGATATCCTAGAGGCAGTTATGCTTATTATAAAGAATCAAGGGTGCATTGTTGCTGTCACATTGGGTTCTGATGACCCCTGTTTGAGGGCTGAATCCCTATTGTAACTGTCACATTTGCTTCAAGAACATGCTATCTGTACCATCATCTGATCAGCCAAGAACAGAAGCATTTGCTCTTAGTACTGAAAATTGTAATGTATCTCTGCAGAGAGGCAAGAAAAGGACTGAGTCCAAGAGTGAGAAAGTGAAAAAAAATATGAGAATGAGAAAGACTTCTAATCATGGTATTGTTTCAAGCCTTAGGCTATAAGGCATTGAAAGCTGTATTTATCTTCTATCTTCCACCCTTTCTTATCAAGCCAGACTTTTTTTTAATCATTTTATTGGAGGCTCATACAATTCCCATCACAATCCATACATCCATCCATTGTATGCAAAGCACTTTTGTACACTTGTTGCCCTCAATAATTTATAAATTATTATTATTATTTTGTCATATCGTACCCTGTCTGATGTCTCCCTTTACCCACTTCCTTGTTGTCCATCCCCCCAGGGAGGAAGCCAAATGTGGACTCTTGCAACTCATTCCTCCTTTTTATCCCACCTTCCCTCCACCCTCTGGTATCACCATTCTCACTGCTGGTCCTGAAGGGATCATCTATCCTGGATTCCCGATGTTTCCGGTTCCTATCTGTACCAATGTATATTCTCTGGTTTAGTGGATTTGTAAGATAGAATTGGGATCATGATAGATGGGAGGGAGCACTTAAGAACTAGAGAAGAGTTGCATATTTCATCATTGCTACACTATACCCTGGCTGGCTCATCTCCACCCTACGACCTCTCTGTAAGGGGATATCACTTCACCTACAGAAGGGCTTTGGGTCCCCAATTTGCATTCCCCCTCATTCATAGTGATATAATTTTTAGTTCTTTGATGCCTGGTACCTGATCCGTTCGATACCTTGTGGTCACACAGGCTGGTTTGCTTCTTCCATGTAGGTTTTGTTGCTTCTCAGCTAGATGGGTGCTTGTTTACCTTCAACCCTTTAAGATCCCATAAGCTTTTTTCACTAATCTGCTTATGATACAATTGTCTTCCACAATCATAACAGGAAGGTGGGCATGCAACTATATGATTTTTAGTTCTTTGATGCCAGATAACTGATGCCTTTGATACCTTGTGGTCACACAGGCAGGTGTGTTTCTTCCATGTGGACTTTGTTGCTTACAAGCTAGATGTTCGCTTGCTTATTTTCAAGCCTATAAGACCCCAGATGTTATATCTTTTGATAGCCGGGCACCATCAGCTTTCTTCACCACTTTTGTTTATGCGCACATTTGTCTTCAGTGATCATGTCAGGAAGGGGAGCATCATGAAATGCCAGTTTAATAAAACAAAGTGTTCTTGCATTGAGAAGGTACTTGAGTAGAGGTCCAATGCCTATCTGCTTCCTTAATACTAATGTTATAAATATTTGCACGTAGATATATTCCCCACCATCATATATAAATATATTTACCTATGTTCATGCCTGTATTTAGGCCACTATAAATGTCCTTTGCCTCCCAGTTCTTTGCTCTATTTCTTTTTACTTTCCTCTTGTCCTACTATCACAATCAGCCTTCAACTGAGTTCCAGTAATTTCTTTTTTTTTAATTAAAAATCATTCTATTGAGCCCCGGTGGCGTAGTGGTTGTGCACGGGACTGCGGCCCCCTGAGACGGAGGTTCAATTCCAGCAGTGGAGCTGGGCCTCCTACTCCCACCACCGGAGAGCAGTGATGTCCCCCAAAAAAAAAAAACATTTTATTGTGGGCTCGTACATTGTTTTTCACAATACATAAATAAACATACTGTGCCAAGCACTTTCACATGTTCGCTGCTGTTATTGTTCTCCAATCATCCGCCTTTTCCCTTGAGCCCCTGGTATCAGCTTTTCCATTCCTTCACCTCTTCCCCTGCTCTCCCCTCCCCACCAACCCTCAATACATTATTATTGTTCTGTCATATCTTACACTGCTCGCCCTCTCCCCCAACCCCCTCCTATGATGCCCATCCTTCATATAGGAGCTTCTGTGTATATCCTTGCAGTTGGCTCCATTTCTCTACCCCACCTTTTCTCCACCCTTCCAGCAGCTCCAATCTAACCTCTGGCCCAAAGGGGCTCATCCATCTTGGTTTCCCCATAGCTCCAGCTCCCCTCTCTACTAGTGTACCTTCTCCAGTCCATCTGGATTTGTAAGGTAGAGTTGGGACCATGATGGTTGGGGAGGGGAAGACTTCAGGAACTAGAGGAAACTTGTATGCATTATCGCTACCCTGTTGTCCCTTGACTGGTCTGTCTCCTCCCATTGACTCCCCTGTAAAGTGGTGACCGATTACGTGCCAGTGGGCCTAGGACCCCACCCTGATCTCCCCCTGATTCGTGATGACTTGGTTCTTGTTCTTTGATGCTCGACCCCTGCTCCCTATGGCCCTCTTGATCACACAGGCTGGTATGCTTCTTCCATGTGGGGCTTTGCTCTTTCTGCGCTGAATGGCAACTTGATTCTCTTCCACTCTTTGAGACCCCAGACATTCAATCATTTGGTAGCTGGGCACCATCGTTTCTTCTACTCTGTTTGCATCTGTACCCATTTGTCTTCAGATATCGTATCGGGAGTCAATTGGTCCATTGATTTTGATTTTTGTTCTTTGATACCTGAAACCTGATTGCTTCAGCATCTCATGATCGCACAGGCAGCCGAGCTTCTTTTATGGTGGGTTTTGTTGTTCCTGAGCTTGATGGCTGTTCATTTGTGCTCGAGCCTTTAAGACCTCTGATGTTATATCTTTTGATAGCTGGGCATTGTCAGCTTTTTTAACCACTCTTGGTCATGCTCCCATACGTCCTCAGTGGGCACCTTGGGGATGTGTGCACACAGTAATATGTGTGCTTTTTTCCCCCGTTTGATGACTATTGCCTACACCTTTCACCACCTTGTGGCCACGCTTGCTGTTGTGCTGCTTCTGTGTGGGTGTGATCTCTTCTCAGGTAAATGGTCTATTGTTTATCTTCAGGCTTTTAAGACCCCAGACGATATATCCTTTGATAGCTGGGCACCAGTAATTTCTTTTGTTACATTACCCTTGATCAATCCCTATCAGGCCTCTCATACCCACCTTGTCATTGGTTTTGGATCACTTGTTGGATAACAAGTGATCCCCTTATCCCTCCTTTCATCACCTTCTCATCTCCCATGTCCCCCCTGAAACTATCATTTTTTCTTCTCCAGACATTCATCCAGCCTATTTTATTTAGATAGACTTGCAGAGATAATAACATGTACAAAAAAACCCAAGACTTCGTAAGATGAAGTGATGAAAGAAAACAAAATGATGACAACAACCACAAAAAAAAAAACTATGTCCAGAAAAATATATAAATAAGTGAAAAATTAAAAATAATAATAACAAAATAAAAACCTGGTCTATTTGTTGGCCTCCAGGAGTGTCCCCCAGTTGAATCCAATGGGGTGTCACAACTTTGCCCCAAAGTATATTCTTGGCACTCCCTCAAGAACTCCATGCTCTGCTTTCTGGCTCAAGCCAGATTTTTTTTTCTTTTTTTTTTGGGGGGGGGGGCATCACTGCTCTCTGGTGGTGGGAGTAGGAGGCCCAGCCCCACTGCTGGAATTGAACCTCTGTCCCAGTGGGCTGCAGTCCCACGCACAACCACTATGCCACCGATGCTCAGCCTCAAGCCAGATTTTTTATAGAAAATGTATGCAACCACCATTTGGTGATCTACCAAAAACCATTCTCCCTCTTGGTTCTTCTGTGGGGCAGAGCTTAATTTTGGAAAATATTTGTCTAACTCCAAATGCCTTAGACTCAAAGAAAGACATCCTGTTTCCAACCCAAGTGGAGTGGACTTTGATCAGGCTAAGCCAAGCACGTTTACTTTCTTTTTTTTTTTTTCTTTTTTTTTTTTTGGTCAATAACTGACTCAGTTAAGGATATATAACCTAATTTCCAGCTAGTGAGAAATATAGGGAAACATGTTGATGAAGCTTTGAGAAAGTGTTTTCTTAACTCTTGAAAGAGGTATGAGGCAATTGTGGCCTCCATGTGGGAGACCTAGACTCAATTCCCAGGCAATGAATTTCAAAGATCTGTCAGTGGAAGGTTGTGTTCTCTGATGTCAAATAGGCTTCAGTGGAGCTTCCAGAAAGAGATCATCTAGGAAAAAAAACCTAGCAACCTACTTCTCCAAAGTTTAACTCATGAAAACCTTATTAACTACACAGTCCATCTCACAGCCATTTCAAGACCAATGTTTATTGGTCTTCTGTAGTACATAAAGCCCCATGAACGGTAACATCATAAAAGCTAACAACAACAAAAGAAACATAAGGGGAAATAATCTCTTTTCTACCTCGTGATGCTACTCTATTGGCTAGAACTGCTACAGCACCATTTACAGGCATGAAAGTAACTAGCACAACCCGGACATGGATTGGAAATTTTTCTAAATGACTATAAATTTCTTGACACTGCTGTCACTTAAAAAATGAGACTGATAGCATCTTTCTTTGAATCTCTGTGGGGGGTGTCACTATTTCCATCAATAGAATACTGCAGAAGTATCACTTAGTCCTAAAAGGCCATGTAACTTCTGTCTGATTGCCTTAAACACTGACTCTCAGTATACTCACTCTGAGTAAAGTCATTTAGCAATCAGGAAGGCAGTCTATTCTGAGACCACCAGGTTGGAGGAGTCAGGTCTCCTTGATAGCATCTGACCTAAGCCCAGTCCTCTAGCTTCCCACAGTTCCAGACAAGGGAATGAGGGTGTCTTCTTCAAAGTGGTTCTTCCAGACCTCGCTGCCCAGTCCCTTGCCATCTGAGTCACCACCTATTGTTTAAGGCACCCAGGCTTATGTCCCAGAATGATAGAGCATGAATCTCCTGACCCACAGAATTCATGAGCATCATATAATGAATATATACATCACCAGG
>PVJH01030331.1:0-24932 GCA_004026705.1 Nesogale talazaci
GAGGAGGAAGAGGAGGAGGAAGAGGAGCAAGAAGACAGTGGCGACAAGGACCAGCAGCCCACAGAAGACAAGAGCACACGGAAAGCCTGGAGCCAATGTCCAGGCTGTGTGTTTCATTCTCCAAAGGACACGAAGTGAGCAGGGGCTGGATCAGCAGAGGGAGCTGTGCCTTTTCCAAGCTAATATTGGCCCTCTCAAAGGGAGAGTTGAGGGCTTTACCCATCCAGGTCACGACTGGCCCGGGGGAGAGGTGGGGAGGCAGGCCCCTTGCTTTTTGTTCAAAATGTAATCATGTCATGTCCATAATCCAGAATTTCTCCCAAGCTTTCAAGCTCGCACAGGGAGTTATGAAACTTTCCAGGGGCTGACAAAGCTACTTTGCATGTTAACAGGAAATATTTTCTCTCTTTTGATCTCTACACAGCAACTGAGACTCCTAGGTTGGAAGCTCCAGCAAGATGGCATGGCTTTCTCTTAGAGAGGTGAGAGCTGAGACTCAGCAAGTCTTCTAATTCTACTCAAGAGAGTATGGAGGTATCTCAGGGCAAGAACGTGATGGGGAAGTATTGAGCTTCCAGTGGTGAAGACTCAGTGCTTCGAAGGATCCACCTCTATTTACTTCCATGGGAAGGGGGAATTTTGACTGGAAATTCTCTGCCACCATGATGGATCTCGATTTTAATTGATCTAACAGGGGCGGGAGGGTTTTTTCTTCTGTTATGGGCCACTTGGATATTTGTAAGACCCTTCCGGGGCCACACTGGCCAACTCTTTAATGAACTCACCCTTGATGAGTTGGCTGGAACTGTTTCTCTTTGGTGAGACATTTGATGCTAGTTGGTATTGATGATTTCACAGGCCTTCTATGGCCCACAGGCTTGCCATTCCCCACTTTTTTTCTAAGAGGAAATACTGGAGACAGTCCTTCTGGGCAGAAAGAACTCCACCCAACTTCAAGGACCAGATTGCTTTGCGGAGAGTCCAGAAGGTCTAAGAGGATTAGTGGTTTGGTCGTCTGAGTGTCTGGGGCCGAAACTGAGCTTTCCACTTGGACCCTGATCAAAGCTTTCTGGAAGAAAGAGAAATGTGGGGAAGGAATAAGATGGTGCTGGGGTCCTCCAAAGTTGGAACTGTTTCAGAGCCTTCCTTTTGCTGTCATTTATCGGGAACAAGTGCCATGATACGTCTGACTCTGAGGGAAAAGGCCTAGGAGAAAGGTCACTTTGGCTAACCGACCTCAGATTGCTTTTGTCTCTTCTTCTTCTGCCTCATTTCCTTTCTCATTCTCAGGGAGAAGACAGGACCATGGTGATGGTGTCAGACAGAATTCCAATAGAATTAAGGAGGATGAAGGAAGTGACTAGGACCCAAGCAATAAAAAAAAATGCTTTTCAAGCCTTGTCTGGATGTGTGAATCCACCCATCCATCATCTATCTGTCTATCGATCCGGTAGTTGTAAACAGTCTCAAAGCAGCACAAACAACATCTACCCAGGGCCACAGAATACTGAAACTCTTGGGTCTTGGTGAAGTTTCTAAGTGAGTATTTTTCTAGGCTGCATCAGGCTGCGCGCAATTCAGATGAGGCTCTTGAGAAGAGGGCAATGGCTGTGAACGTCATGGCCAGTGATTTGCAGTTGACCGTCTAGAGAAAGATTAGACTGAAGGAAGGAAGCGTGAGAGGATAGTCTGTATAACCCTCAGAGGTCTGACCTGGAGGTATTTACACAAAGAAATAGCAGGAAATGAGGGAGGGCTTGTCAGTGAGAATGGTTTCTCCTGAGATGGTGAGATCCTCTTCCGGTTTCCAAAAAGGGCCAAATCATCATTAGAAAGTTAAGAACTTATCATATTAAGAATTTGAGACAATGAGCTCTGATATTCTTGATGTTACCATTTCAATTTCTCAAAAAACCCAGTGCTTTGGCCTTCCCCTGCTTCTTCCACAGACTGCTTTAATAGCTATGGTTTGCCCTACGTATAAACAAGCGGGGTATTGGTTAAAATCTGACAGCTCTCATTGCTGTTCCTGCTAGAATGAAGGGGTCTCCCTGCAACGTACACCTGTAGTCATATGAGGGCATGCAAGACTGATGACAGTATTGCAGGAAACAGTTCCTGATGTGCTCAAATATTCTCACAAGGACTACATCCACATGACCCTCTTTTTTTATTAAGGCCAGTGACTTGAATGCTTTTCTGACCAAGATAAGAGCACACATTGCGTAAACCAGATCCTCTCTGACAAAACAAAATCTGAGTCTTTGTAAGGTAACTTCAGGATAGTTTGGAACCATATCTGAGCTCATCATTAGATTTAAATTATTGGTAAGGCTCCATTGATCTATGTAAATGTCCCTCTTTGAAAAATGATTTAAATGAAATAGGACAATAATTGATCATACATGTTTTTTTTTTCCACAAATAGACAATGACCACAACTCATGCTGCAAGACTCTCTGGTAGATATAATAGAGAATAAGGCATATTTTATTGGTTACCTTCTGGCAAGGATTTTCCACTTTCATCAAAATGTGATGCTCATTATGAAAAGACTTCATTCCTTTCTACCAAAAAAAAACAAAAGAATTCACTATTGCGTCAAATTTAACTCAGGGTGACCCTGCATTATGAGATAGGGTAGAACAGGCCCTGGCGGTGTCTGAGACTGTAACTTTTAAGAAAGCTTCATTTTTTACCATGGGAGCACCTGGTGGTTTTGAACCGATAATTTTGTGGTCAGCAGTCCAACAGGTAACTCACTGAGCCATTAGTTGTTCTGCACCACTCCCTTCTTGTCTTTCAGTGTAAGGACTTGAAGATATAATGCTCAGAGCTATGGGAATCATCTTTCAACCAAAGGAGAAGAGCTAAGAGCTATGGTCAGAAAAGCCCATAGCAACCTACCATCATTGAGTCTTCAAAATCTGAGCATTGTAGAACCACGGTGGCGTAGTGGTTGTGCGCGGGACTGTGGCCCACTGGGATGGAGGTTCAATTCCAGCTCACAGGAGCAAAGGCTGGGCCTCCTACTCCCACCACCAGAGGGAAGTGATGCCTAAAAAAAATCTGAGCATTATGAGATAATGACATTATTGAGAGAGGCACTTTTCCTTTGATAAAATGATATACTGATATACATCTGGGGCAGGCACACATTTGCATGTGATCCCAATCATATGACATTCATGCTATGTTGACAGGAACCTCGGTGGCCCAGCAGGTTAAGTGTTGGGATGCCGAACACAAGGTCAGTAGTTCAAACCCTAAATTCTCTCCTCAACAGAAAGAGGAAGCTGTCTGCTTCCATAAAGAAGTCAGTTTGGAGAAACCTGAAGCAGTTCTATCGTACAGAAACTCTGATCCAGAATTTACCCCATGGCTGTGCATCTGGCAATAACCAAAGCGTTGGTTATTTGAAACTACCCCAAGGCACTTTCTCTGAAATACCCTGGAAACTTGCATGGAGTATGTTGCTCTGCACATGTGGAGGGTGGGAATGATCTAGACAGCAACTGCTTTCTGTTTATTTTTCCAAGAAGTGTGACTGTGGCATGGCCCAGAGTTGGAATCAGTGTCTGAGTTCTCCCAGAGAACACCATCTCACCAGTGACCTATAGAGCAAGGGAGAACTGCCCCGAGTGGGTTTCTGGGACTGCAGCCTTTATGGGAGCAGAAAGTCTCGTCTTTCTCCCATGGAGTTTCAGTGGCTTAAAAATTCTGTTCACAGCCCAACACATAACCACGAAGCTTCCAGGGCTCCTAACACAATGTGACATATGTGACACACACCTAGTCTTGTCCTGTAAATCCCTCTGATGTTTCTCTTTTGCTGCACAGATACAAAGAACCTTTGATGAGGGTACAGATTATTTTGTGAGATTTGGGAACATTTATTCATAGATTTAAATTGAAAATACACTTATAAATACTTTTTAGTAAAAGCAAGATGAAGAAGTGAAAAAAAATCCTTGATGAACTTTGGGTTGTTTAAAAAGGAAGGATCCTAAAACAAGACACCCCAAGAAGTTCCTGAGTGTACAGATGTAAAACGCTTACGAGAATGGAAACTTAATGACCTTCAGGCAGGAATTCTCTTTGCCTTTCCGAGCTTTTCCAAGGGTTTGAGATTGGGGTTGTAGTTGAAGGAGATGATCACATGCAGACTGGGAGGCCTTTTGATTCTGTTCTTGGACATAAACCATAAGTTTGTAGGAAAATCTCAAGGTCCTTTAATTCAATTTTCCCATGAACTTTTTGAAGCCCTTTCCTAGTTCTCTAAGGACAAATTTCCTTATCTTTGACCACACTCACCTTTCTTCATTAACAAAACCCTCTCACTTTCTCCTACTTCCCAGTACAGGGAATTCTTTTAAGAACTGAAGTAACAGTTATTGTGTTTACACAGAAATATTCTCTCTCCTACTACTATTGACATGCCCAAACTAAGAATTCTCCCCTTTCTCCCTATTATTTGTCATACCTTTGCTTTCAGGGTAAACTCAGTAACTATCTGCCTGAATAGAAAAAGAAATCCAAGGACAAAGGGACATAGTATAAAAATTCTAGTTAATTCTTCAAAATATTATTGAACTATATAATTTTAAACTTTAGGAGTAATATAAGACATGACTCAATATAAAAACTAAAAGCATATAGTTTTCAATGCATAAAAATAAATGAAAACCTTCATTTTACCCTCACTCCACATTCAAGTCTACTCCTCGCCACAGCAATTTTGACTATTAGCTGATTTATTCTTTAGCAACTCTGATCTATGAAGTTAAAAACATAGATAACTTACATGTTTATGTATTATAACTGGGTTACATTATAAGATAAAACTGTGTTTCTATCACATTCTCTCATTTTTTTACTATTTGGTCACTGCTTTTGGTAGTCCATTGATGTAAACCATGGAAGCAGAGGGAAGAGGACATGAATAACTCAGCTGGTAATGTGGCTTTAGTCCACAGCTTGACTGTGAGGGAGAAGGGCAAACGAAGTTCAAAATGGAAAGATAACATTTGAACAGAAGAGTTGAGAATTTAGGGTGTTTTCTGAAGTTGTGATGAATAAAATCTAGCTCCAATGTTGCAAGTATTTCCTGCTGTCTTTATTTCCAAGGTTAGCCATGTAACTGGGTTCAGTCAATCAAAGGTCCGTATTATTGTTTACTTACTCTTGTCCTCGTGCTACCTTCTCCACCTCTTGTCCAGTCTACATGACCCCAGACTGATCTTCTCCTGAGACCACTTTGTTCCTGCTACTGTCACCTCAGGAGCAGTTAACCTCTTGACGCTGTGTCCTTATGAAATATCATTATGGTGACTTTATAATTTGATGCTCATAGAGTTTGCTGTACTATTTTGTGTCATAGTATCTTCCAGGGTTCCACATATGCATGTTGTTAATTTCATCATTTAACACTGCACAGTTTTCTTTTTCATATAAGCACCAAATGTTTATTAACCCGTTCTTCTGCTGATGAGCATTTAGCTTGTAGCTGCAAGATAACCCATTAGGGCTCCCCCACACCACTCTGCAATTGAAACCCCCCATTTCCTTTTTTGCTTACTTCTTTCATAAATCCCTTTCACTTTTTAGGACTCTCTGCCACACCGATTCTCTCTCTCTCAGTAACATTGAAAACCCTTCTATATCTTTCTCACAAATGTCCAGCTTATTCTTTGAAAATTAGTAATATTTGATTGTTGGAGTAGGAGAGCCTCACTGATGTTCTTTTACACACAAAGCTTCTCTGTTTTGTAACCCACACAAACAGGATCTTTGGAGGTCTACAGCTGAATTCCAAACCTGTTATGAACAAACCTCACACCAAGGATGCTTCCCAGTCAATTAGAGTCCCTCAACTCATGCCTAGGCTCAAACTTTATAATCCAATATAAAAAAGTAAATGAAAACTATGGGGTAAAATTATCCTAACATCCAGTAAAATAGAACATAAATAAATTTAAAAGAAAAGGAAATTAGATAAAATAAGAATTTTATCTTATGTTTAAGATAAAATTAGGGGTCGCTCACTGCCCAGGGATTTACGCCTGTCTTCCCTGGCTCAGGAACCGGGCCCCTTGAGTCGCTCACTGTCCTGTGTGTCTATGCCCACCTTCTCTAGCTTGCAAGCTGGGCCGCTGGAGTTGCTCACTGCCCTGCGCAACACCGCCTGCCTTCCCTAGGGTAGGAACGGGCTGTGCCGATCTTGCACTGTCTTGTGGGCCACTGGCCACTTTCTTTAGCAAGTGTTCTGCGCTGCCCCACTTTTCCTAGTGCTGGAACAGGGCAGACAAAGGCAATCTGGGTGCCTGAGCCATTGCTTATTTCCCACCGCAAGCTGGGACCCTATTGTGTGCCTGGGAATCACTGTGCTCCTGAGTCTTGGTTCCCGGGAGCCTGTGTGCCCCTGAGTCTTTCCCCACGAACTTGTGTAACCAGAGTCTGTCCCCAAGAGGCTGTGTGTACAGTAGGAACAAGGGTGTGCCTGGGGGAACAAGGGTACAGCTGGTTTGGTCCAGGGCATTAGTTTAACTACTGCTGCCTCGGCAGTAGGGAGCCTGTCATTTGTGTATCTTGAAGCCTGTGTGTTGGGGAGTGTGTGTGTCTGAGAGCCTGTGTGCCCCTAAGACTGTCACCAGGAGCCTTTGTTCACAGACTCTCTGTGGGAACAATAGGTCAGCTGGTTTGCCCAGAACCTTAGTAGAACTTCTGCGGCCTCTGAGCGGGAGTGGGGAGTCTACTGAACTCCTCAGAGTGGAAATCTGTGTACCCCCAAATCTGTGTTCCCAGGAACCTGTGGTCCCCGGAATCTGTCTTTAGGAGCCTGTGTGCACAGGAGTTGGTAGGGGAACAAGGGTACGCTTGGTTTGATCGAGGACCTCAGTTTAACTTCTGTGACCTTGGCAGCTGGGAGCCTGGTTTGCCTGTGTGCCTGGGAGTCTGTAGGCCTCAGAGTCTTTCCCCAGAAGCCTGTGTGCATGGAATCTGTGTGGGAATAGTAGGACAGCTGGTTGGCTCAGGTTCTTAGCTGAACTTTGACAACCTCAACGATAGAGGTGGGGGCCTGTTGCACTGTACAGAGTGGAAGTCTGCTGCTTGGATTGTGTGTGTCTGGAAGTCTGTGTGCCCAGGAGTCTGTGTAAACAGGAACCTGCATGGAAACATGGGGACATCTGACTTTTAAGTCAACAGAGTACCTGCCTTCACAGCAACCGGACCAATCTCCACAGTAAAACACAGGCACCTTGTGAAAACACCAGACACCAATCACTTTGAAAGTATACAAGGACCTTTAGTAACCGAGGAACATGGCACCAACCTCTTCTAAAGCATCACATAAACAACAGAATACCACATCACTACTAATAAGTAAACAAGAAAGACAAACAACAGCAACAGAATTCATTACACTCATAGAAGAATCTGATGTGGATCTGCCACAAAAAGGAATTCTTAGAAGATTGAATGGAGAAATAAAAGAGATGAAGGAAGCTACACAGACAAAAAGATGCAATGATAGAAGGGATGAAGGCCACAATAGAAGGAATAAAGTTCAAGCATCAGAGGGAAATACAGGAGTTAACAGGGGAAATAGCAGAAGTTGCATGCAGAGTTGCTGATCTCACGAACAGATTGGGTGAGGCTGAGACTCATATCAGTGATCTTGAAGGTAATCAGGCTGACCTCAGCAAATGTGAAAGACAATCAAACAAGATAATAAAAGAGACAGAGGAAAACCTGAGAAAAATGAGTGATACTATGAAAAGGAACAACATCAGAATCATTGGCCTACCAGAACAAGACACAGTGAAGAAACAAACAGTTAATTTATAAAGGGAATTTCTGAAAAAAAATTTCCCTAACCTAATGAATGAGAATTAGTGTCTCATACAGGAAGAAAAGAGGACACCGAGTAGACTAGACCCCAGGAAGAGCTCACCAAGGCATATAATAGTTACATTATCCAACTTCAAGGAAAAAGAGAAAATTCTGAGAGCAGCAAGAGAAAGGAGAATGGTCACATATAAAGGCTCTCAGGTAAGAATATGTGCAGACCTATCAACAGAAGCCATGAAGATGAGAAGAGAATGGACCAATATCTTCCAGAAAACAATGTCTCCCCTAGAATTCTGTACCGTGCAAAACTATCTATCAAGATAGATGGGGATATAAGGGTCTTCTAGGATAAGAAAAAACTTAAAGAATATGTTGTCAGAAACCCAACCCTCAGGAAGATCCTTGCTGATTCACTATGGCCAGAAGACCAACATTCACCAAGCACAAACAGGAGAAAATCCTATACTCCAACCTCACCCAGGAGCCAACAGACTAACCCTAAGAATATATGACCGCAGGTAGAAAACATAGCAATAAAGAAGGCCCCAATGAAAACACAACAGAACTATGAAAAGGGGAATAAAAAAACACACACACCAATAAACACAAAAGGCCAGCAATGAACATACAGATTGGGATAATGACTCTAAATGTCAATGGCCTGAACTCCATCATTAAAATAAAAAGGTTGGCTGACTGGTTTGGAAAACATAATGCATCAATCTGTTGCATTAACTAAGAATAAATTAAGAATAAAAGGCTGGAGGTGGATATGTCAGGCTAATGGTGAATCAAAAAAGCAGGGATAGCAATCCTAATCACAGATAAAACTGACATCAAGGTTCAAGACATAAAAAGAGATGAGGGACACTTTATAACGCTCAAGGGATCACTTCACCAGGAACCAGTGAACATAATAAATATATACGTGCCAAATGAGAGACCCGCGAAATTTGTCAAACAGATTATTCAGAACATGAAAAAAAATGTTACAGACTCCACAGTTATAGTAGGATACTTTAACACGCCACTATCAAAGGAAGACAGATCTTTGGGAAAGAAACTCAGCAAAGAGGTTATAGAACTAAACACCACAATAAGGCAACTAGATTTGATAGACATATTCAGGGCCTTCCATCCAAATGCAAAGAAATACACATTCTTCTCAAGTCCACATGGTACATTTTCAAAAATTGACCACATGCTGGGACACAAGTCAAGCATAAGTAAATTCAAACACATAGACATCATACAGATGTCCTTCTCTGACCACCATGCCATAAAGCTGCAGATTAATAAAAGGTCTAGTAGTAAAACAAGGGCAAGCAGTTGGAGGATGAATAACGAGCTTCTGTGGCATGAATGGGTCCTGACCCAGATTAGAAGGGAGATCAAAACATTTCTAGAAATCAATGAGAATGAGAATACTTCGTATCAAAACCTTTGAGATACTGCGAAGCTAGTTATCAGAGGTAGCCTGATGGCAATAGGAGCATATATGAAAAAGGAAGAGAGTCTTATGGCAGACACACTCTCACAAAAACCCCAATCACTGGAACAGAGTCAACAGAATAATCTCTTCAACAGTAAAATAAAAGAAATAACAAAAATTAGGGCAGAGTTGGACCGCTGGGAAGACAAAAAAAAATGCAAAAGATTAATGCATCAAAAAGTTGGTTCTTTGAAAGGATCAATAAAATCAACAGGCCACTGGCAAACCTAACCAAAGCAAGGAAAGAACAAGCAACAATAGACAGGATGAGGAATTCAATGGGGGAAATCACAACAGACCCTAATGAAATTAAAAGGATTATCACAAAGTATTATGAAAATCTGTACTCCAACAAGTTCAACAGTATGGAAGAAATAAACAAATACCTGGAAAAGCGATCCCTCCCTAGACTGTCCCGATAGAAGTCAAGAAACTAAACAAACCCATAGAGATATGGTTATCATGAATATACCAACAAAAAAAGCTCCTGGACCAGATGGCTTCACCGGGGAATTCTATAAAGCTTTCAGGGAGGAGCTGGCACAAATTCTCCACAAAGTTTTCCAGAGTATAAAAAAGGATGGAAAACTCCCCAACTCATTTTCTGAAGCCAGTATAACTTTGATACCCAAACAGGGAAGGGATCCCACAGAAGTAGAGAACTATAGACTAATATCTCTAATGACCATAGATGCAAAAATCTTCAACAAAATATTGGCCAATAGGATACAAAAATATATAAAAAAGCATAATCCATCAAGATCAGGTAGGATTCATCCCAGGGATGCAGGGATGGTTTAACAGCCATAAATCCATCAATATCATACATCATGTTGATAAGATAATGGATAAGAACTATATGATAATATCTATAGATGGAGAGAAAGCATTTGACAACATCCAGCACCCTTTCCTAATTAAGATGCTCAGACAGATAGGAGTAGTAGGTCAGTTCCTCAAGTTAATACAAACTACCTATATGAAGCCGATAGCAAACATGATAGTCAATGTAGATAAGACTAAATCAATCTCACTGGAGAAGGGGACAAGACAAGGATGTCCTTTATCCCCACTACTATTCAATATTGTACTGGAGATCTTAGCAAATAACATAAGACAATGGAAAGACATCCAAGTACCCAAATGGGAGATGAGGAGGTCAAATTATCATTATTCACTGATGACATGATCCTGTACATCGCAAATCCCAAGAGCTCCACAACTGGAGTACTAACAGCGTTAGAGGAATATGGAAGAGTGGCAGGATACAAGATCAACAAGCAGAAATCGATTGGTCTGCTCTACACATCTGACAAGACTACGGAAGAGGAGATCAAGAAGGCAGTACCATTCACAATAGCCAAAACCAAAGTGAAGTATCTAGGGATATATCTAACCAAAAAAACAAAAGACCCATACAAGGAAAACTACAAAACTCTATTATAGGAAATGAAAAGTGACCTCCACAAATGGAGGAATATCCCATGCTCATGGACTGGGAGACTCAATATAGTAAATAGCTATCCTACACAGGACACTCTATAAGTTTAATGCTATCCTGATCCAAATACCAACAACCTCCTTTAAAGAACTGGAAATACTGACTACCAATTTCATATGGAGAGGGAAAAAGCCCAGAATTAGCAGGGATCTCCTCAAGGAGAAGAACACAGTTGGAGGCCTGGCTTTACCTGACTTTCACACTTACTACAAAGCCACAGTGGTCAAAACATGGTACTGGCATAATGACAGATACACAGATCAATGGAAAAGAACAGAAAACCCAGAAATAAAACCATTAGCATATAGACAACTGATTTTCGACAAGGGCCCCAAAAGCATCAAGTAGGAGGGTGATCCCCTATTTAACAAATGGTGCTGGAGACAATGGAAATCCACATGTAGAAAAATGAAACAGGATCTCTACCTCACCCCATGCACAAGAATAAACTCAAGATGGACCACAGACCTGGAAGTAAAACCACAAGCCATCAGGACCATTAGCAAGAGAATCGGGGAAAATCTAAGAACTTTGACTCAGGGAACATAAAGGCTAACTGCAATAGGTCAGGGTACACATGCAGGGGAACCTGAAATTGACAAATGGGATTTACTAAGAATAAAACACATGTGTACATCAAAGAACTTTACCAAGAGGGTAGCAAGGCAGCCTACAGACTGGGAGAGGATTTTCAGCAATGGTACAACAGACAAAGGGCTTATTACAAAAATCTACAATACCCTCGTCTTCTGCAAGAAGATGAAAACAGATAACCCTTTGAAGAATTGGGATAAAGAACTGAAAAGAATTTTCACTAGGGAAGCAATCCGTATGGCCAATAAACATGAGAAAATACTCCTGCTCATTAGCCATCAGAGAAATGCTGATCAAAACAACCATGAGACACCGTCTAACACCCTTGAGGCTAGCCCAGATCAGAAAATCAGAGTGCAACAAATGTTGGAGGAGATGTGGCGAAATAGGAACACTTATACATTGTTGGTGGTCATGTAGATATGTACAACCGCTATGGAAAGCAGTCTGGAGATACTTAATGAAAATGGAAGTTGAGCTACCCTATGATCCAGCTATCCCACTATTGGGAATATACCCAGAAAAGGCAAGAAATAAACCACAACCAATGGTATGCACGCCAATGTTTATTGCAGCACAAGTCACAATTGCAAAGAGTTGGAAGCAATCTAAATTTCCATCAGTAGATGAATGGATCAGCAAACTCTGGCACATACACACAATGGAGTACTATGCCTCACTCAAAAGCCCTGATGAGCACATGAAACACATCTCTGTGTGGGAAGAACTGGAGGAAGTTATGATAAGCAAACGCAGTCAATCACAAAAGGCTAAGTACTGCATGAGCCCCCTGAGTTAAGTAGAAACAGTATTGTGGGTATAAGAGAGAAGACTCCTATACTGTAACAGTTGGTCCAAGATGTACAGTAAGGGAAGGAGGGAGGAACAAACCCAGGAAGTACATGCTGGGTGCAACACAGTAAGGGGGGGGGAGGGACAAGGAGATAAAAGGGAGTACAAAAGTGAAAAGAAAACAAAGGGAATGGGGCACTAACCCACCCGGGGGTTGGGGGGAGTACTAATCTTGTCTCCACAGAAACCAGAGTGGGCAAACAGTTCCTACCACGAAGCACCTAACCATGAGGACAGCATGGATGCATTGAAGGATGCAAGAAAACAGAAAGCTACAGAGCTGGATGCAACCAGAGTCAGATTGACCCCATCTCTTGAAGTGAGCATGGTAGAGAACAGGTTGGGGGAGGGGCCAGCAAGCCACACCCACAGGGACAAAGACAAGAAGGGAGGAAGAGGAAGAGAGCTAATCTAGTCCCCACGCCAATATATGATGCTCAGAGGACTACACCCCTCTGGGGACCTATGGGGTCACAGAAAAGACTTGGCAAACAACAACAGGATGGGCCACACAGGCTCCCTACTGAAACAGACAACAACACAGGACTCTTCGGGAGTCACATGGTGGGGAAGCATTGCGGACTGACCCCCTCAAAAATTGAACTGGGTCAAGAAGGGAGCATGCCTGGTCAGAATCAGGAGTAACGAATGACAGGCCTGATGGTTCCTGGGGGGCATGGGCGAGGGGAGGAGAAGGGGGCATGGACAGGCTTGTGGATGGGGGGAGAAACAAATGGTCCAGAATATATGGAAAGGAGGGTGTGGGAGGTCTGGTAGGGATTAAGCAAGGACAATGAGTCTGTGAGGAAGCACTGAAACTCCAATGAAGGTGGAACATGATGGTGGGACAGGAGGAAGCTGGAAGGAAATAGATGAAAGAGCTAGAAGACAAAGGACACTTGCAGCGGTTGAAACATAGGTATGGCCATACACAAATACAATGATCTATTATAAGGAGGGAATAAATTTAAGAACATATCTATAGATCAAATACTAGCAAGTGGACCTTGGGCCCTCACCCAGGTGCTCCCTCAATGCAGGAACACTGTTCTATGAATCTGGTATTCCACGAGGCTCACTGGCACAACACAGTCACTGAAGTAAAATGGGTGCATAAGCAAATGTGGTGAAGAAAGCTGATGGTGCCCAGCTATCAAAGGATATATCATCTGGAGTCTTAAAAGCTGGAAGATAGACAGTAGACCATTTACCTGTGAAGAGACCACACCTACACAGAAGAAGCACAACAGCAAGTGTGGCAGCAAGGTGGTGAAAGGTCTAGGCAACAGACATCAAGTTGGGGGGGGGGAGGGGACACATATCGCTGTGTGCACACATCCCCAAGGTGCCCACTGAGGACATGTGGGAGCATGGGCAAGAGTGGTGAAGAAAGCAGATGGTGCCCAGCTATCAAAAGATATAGCATCTGGGGTCTTAAAGGTTTGAGCATAAACAAGCAGCCATCTAGCTCAGGAGCAACACAATCCACCATAAAAGAAGCTCACTTGCCTGTGTGATCATGAAGTGTTGAAACAATCAGCTATCATCGTCAAAGAATAAAAATAAAAATCAGTGGACCAATTGACTCCCGATATGATCTCTGAAGACAAATGGATACAGAGGCAAACAGAGTAGAAGAAATGATGGTGCCCAGCTACCAAATGATTGAATATCTGGAGTCTCAAAAACTTGAAGATAAACAAGTCGCCATTCAGCGCAGAAACAGCAAAGTCCACATTTAAGAAGCACACCAGCCTGTGTGATCAAGAGGGGCTGAGAGGAGCAGGTCTCGAGCATCAAAGAACAATAATCACATCATTATGAATGAGGGGGAGAGCAGGATGGGGACCACTGGTGGGTAATTGGTCACCCCTTTACAGGGCAGTCACGGGGAGGAGACAGACCAGTCAGGGGGCAGCCGGGCAATGATGATGCATACAAGTTTCCTTTAGTTCCTGACACCTTCCTTCCCCCAACTATCATGGTCCCAACTCTACCTTACAAATCCAGATGGACTGGAGAAGGTACACTAGTAGAAAGGGGAGCTGGATTGGAGCTGCTGGAAGGGTGGAGAGAAGGTGGGGTAGAGAGACAGAACTAACTGCAAGGATAACACATAAGCTCCTATTGGAAGGACGGGAATCAAAGGAGTGGGTTGGAGTGGGTTGGGGGAGAAGTCGGGCAGTGTAAGATATGACAGAACAATAATAATTTATAAAGTATTGAGGGTTGGTGGGGAAGGGAGAGCAGGGGAAGAAGGGAAAGGATGGAAAAGCCAAATAAAGGGCTCAAGGGGAAAGGAAGATGTTTGGAGAATGATGACAGCAACAAACATGTGAAGGTGCTTGGCATAGTTTATTTATTTATTGTGAAAAACGATGTGTGATCCCCCCATAAAATGATTTTTAATTAAAGAAAATAAAATTAGGGACGAGCTGAACTTCATAATCAATGAAGAGTACAGTTGGCAAAGATTTCTTGTTTTTGTCTTTAAGTGTGTAAGTTTTTATAGTGAGATCAGTTTGTGGGTGTTTAAGTGTATATGTTTAAGTGTGTACAGTTTGTGTTTGTTGGCAGTAGGGGTGAATCTAGATATTTAAAGATATACATTATTAAAAACAAAGCTTTAAATTGTGAATTAGATAAGGTTTACAGAACAGACCAGCAGTTCTACCTGGATCCATTCAGACAAATCTTTTTTCAGCACATCCATTGCATTTTCTCATTGTCCACCACTTCTACTTCCTCCTTGAGTTTCCTGTTTCCATTTCTTCTTCTGTCCTAATCCTCTGAACTGTGATTCTTTCCTGGTGAAAACCTTTCTTGATTTTTAAAATCATGGTCTTATAGAATATTTCTCCCTTGTGTATGGCCAATTTCACTCAGCAGTATGTCCTCCAGGTTTCCCCACCTTGTGTGATATTTTGCAAATTCATCCTTACCTGTAGTATTGCATATTATTATTTTTTATGTAAGCATCAATGTTGATTAACCCGTACTTCCTCTGGTGAGCATTCAGGTTGCATCCCTCTTTTTGCTATTGTGAATAGTCCTGGGAGTAGTACCTGTATGCATATATATGTTTGTATTGTGGTCCATTTCTCTAGGATAAACACAAAATAGGAGCATCATTAGACCATTTAAATATTTCTAATCCCAATATTTTTGAGAAAGCACATATTGCCTTCCACAGGGGTTGCAGCATTTTACAGTTCTACCAGCAGTGTATGGGAGTTTTATTCTCTCTGAAGCCTCAGTATAATTTGCTATCTTTTTTTAATTGCTATTAATGTTGGGGTAAAAAAAGATGTCTTGCTGTTTTGATTTGCATCTCTCAAATAGCTAATGATCAAGAGAATTTTTCATATGCTTAGTGGCTATCTGAGTGTCTTCTTGGGTGAAATATCTGTTCATGTCCTCCCTCTCCCCACTTTTTAGTTGAATTATTGATCTTTTCCTGGTTGAGGTGTCGGAGGATTCAAAAGACCGTAGAGATTAATCTTTTGCCTGATACATCATTGCTGAAAGTGTTCACTCATCTGTGAGAGCTAGTTCTGTTCTTTTGGTAAAATCTTTTGATACACATGTCAACTTTTTAGGAGGTTGCAGAGCTCTAGCTTGTGATATTGTCTTTTGTGATATTGATGCATTTCATTACATTTGATAGTGTACCTATGTCATGTACTAGTGTCATAGTGTCACAAACCAAGTTTGCCTCTGTTTTTTTTTGGCCTCTTATGGTTTCTACAGTGTGAGGTTTTACATTGAGGAGGCTTCATGGTACAGTGAGCTGTGCGTTGGGCTGCTCACCAGAAGGTCCGCATGACGAAACCACCCTCTATTTTGCAGAAGGAAGACAAGGATTTCTACTCCCGTAAAGCTCTACCTCTTAGAAATGCTCAGCAGCAGTCCCGCCCAGCCCTACAGGCCAAGCTACAGTCCGAATTGACTTGCTGGCATCCTTTAGGACAGTTACTTGTAGGAATTGACTTGATGGCAGTGAGTTTGATTTGAGGTTTTACATTTAGCTCTTTGATCGCTCTTGAGTTTAATTTTTTGAATATAGTGTGAGGTCTGGGTTCTGTTGCACTCTTCTGCAAATGGATAATCGGTTTTGCCACCACCATTTGTTAAGGAAATGCTCTCTTCCCCATGGAATGTGTTTTGGTTCTTGTCAAGTATCAATTGTTTATAGGTAAGTGGTTTTATTTCTATATTCTGGAATAGTTTATATAGAATTGGTGTCATTCTTCCCTGAATGTGTGGTACAATTCACTAGTGAAGTTATCTGGATTTAAAAAAAATAAAATTTCTCATGGCTGGCTCAATTTATTCTTTTATTATGACTCCATTCTTATTTTTTTCTTTAGCCCATTTTCATTTATGTAGGTAATATGTTTCTAAAGAAATCATTATTTAAGGCTTTCAAATTGTTGGAGCAAAGTTCATCATAATATTCTTTTATTATTCTTTTTATTTCAGTTTTATCTGTTGTAGGGTAGCTCTTATAATATTTTATTTCTATTATTTACATCTTCTCATTCTTTCCCATTTCTACATTTTCAGTGTTTTGTTTATTTTGTTAATCTTATCAAATAACAACTTTTTGTCTTATTAATTCCATTTTTTTTGTTCATTTATTTCTGCTCCAATCTTTCTTATTTATTTCCTACCAGTGTCTGTAGATTTTCTTGCTGTTTTTATTCTAATTGTTACAGATATTCAGTATGGTCCTTTTCTTTTTTTGTGATATGTGTGTCTGTAGCTATCAGTTGCCTGCTAAGCCCTGAATTTGTTATATCCCAAGGTTTTGGTATGTTTCCCTTCTCCTTTGATTCAAAGAATTTTTAAATTTAATTTTTAATTGCTTCTATTACAAATATATATTATTCATAGTGTTATTCAAATTCTGCATATATGATCATTTCCCTTGCATGTTCTATTGATTTCTAATTTTATAACATTGCAATCTGAGCTGAATTTTTTGCAATATCTTGATGTTTTAAAATTTATTGAGGTTTGCTTTGTGGCCTAACATATGGTCTATTCTGAGAATGTTCCATTTGTGCAGCAAAAGAATTTGTACTATTGTTCGGTGAGGTATTCTGCATGCGTCTATGAAGTCAAGTTGTTTGATTGTGATGTTTAGTTCTGTACCTTTATTAAGTTTCTTTTTAGCTCTACTGTCATTCATTGAAAGTGATATAATCAAGTCTCCTGCTGATATTTTAAAGCTGTTGATTTCTCTCTTAAATTCTGTCAGATTTTCGTAATGTATTTTGAGACTCTTATTGGGCACAGAGATGTTTATTATTGTGACATCTATAGTTGTCCAAATGGCTTGATCCAGATCATGGGTCATATGTTAAGTTGGAGTCTTCTTCTATTTTATGTAACCATGGTGGCTGGTGGGCCCAAGTTCTGCAAGAATACCATGGGCTGATATCAGCTTGCAGAAGGGTGTGTTTCCAAGGTCCGTGGGTCAGACTTATGACTGGAAAGATGAATGAATTCAAGATTGGCAGGTCAAACAGCATGCTGCCATTGGCTCCCAGGTCAGTAGGAAATATTGTAGGTCATTGGCTCAAGTTCCAAGAACCAGAGGTCCAATGGCTAGAATTGAATTCTAGGCAGAATCCATACCCTGCCAAAAGCAAGCAAGTTTTTACAGCAAATTTGTATAGAAAGTAAGTCACACCCCTGGGAGTTTCTTTTCAATGAAACACTAGGACTGTGTCTTGAGTAAGAGAGCTGCACCCCACCCTACTTCTCCCACAACTCCTTGGCTACTCACAGTAGATCATATTATAGGGTTGATTACATTGTTTTAGATAATCATTGGAGATTGTTATTGTTATTGAGGTGCTATCAGATTGGTTTAGACTCAGTGACCCTCTGTACACCTGTGCAAAACACTACCTGGTCCTGCTCCACCCTCACAATAGCTCTCATATTTGAACCCATTGTTGTAGCCTCTGCATCAATTCATCCCATCAAGGGTCTTCCTCTTTTACACTGCCCCTCTTCTTCACCAAACATGAGCTCCTTCTCCAGGACTGGTTCTACTGACGACATGCCTAAAGTATGCGTTCTGGATGTGCTTCTTCCAAAAAAGATTCATGGGGTCTTTTGGCAGTTCATAGTACTTTCAATATTCTGTGTCAACATCCTAATTCAATATATCAATTCTTCTTAAGTCCTCTTTATTCAATGTCTGACATTCACATGCATATGTGGCAATTGAAAGTGTCAGACCCACCTTAGTTCTTTTTTTAAATTTTTTTATTTAGGCATCACTGCCCTGGTGGTGGGAGTAGGAGCCACCTTAGTTCTTAAAGTGACAATTTTTTTTACTTCAACACTTGAATAAAGTCTTTTGCAGCAGATATATCCCGTGCAATATTTCATTTTATCTCTTTATTGCTGCTTCCAAGAACCTTGATTGTGGATCCAAGCAAGATGAAATCCTTGACAATGTCAATCTTTTTTCTGTTTATTGTGAAGATACTTATTGGTCCAGTTGTGAGGATTTTGGTCTTCTTTATATTGAGTTTTAGTAAATACTGAAGCCTGAAATCTTTGATCATCATCAGTAAGTGCTTCAAGTCCTCTTACCTTTCAGTCAGCAAAGTTGTGCCATCTGTATATCACAGGTTGTTAGTAAGTCTTCCTCCAATTCTCATGCTCTATTCTTCTTCATATAATCCCACTTCTCTGGTTATTTGCTTAGCAGACTGATTGAATAAGTATGGTGAGAGGATGCAACCCTGTTATATAACTTCACTGATTTTAAATCATGTAGAATTCTGTTCTTTTTGCACGGCTGCCTCTAGATCCATATACAAGTTTCCCATGAGCACAATGAAGAGTTCTGGAATTCTCATTCTTCTCAAGGCTATGCATAGTTTGTTATAATCCACACAGTCAATTACCTTGGCATAGTCAATAAAACACAAGTAACCATCTTTCTATTATTCTCTGCTTTGAGCCAAGATCCATCTGACATCATCACTAAGATCCCTTGTTCCACATCCTCTTCTGAATCTGGCTCGACCTTCTGGTAACTCCCTTCCAATGTTCTGCTGCACCTGTTGTTGGATGATCTTTAGCAACATGTTACTGGCATGTGATATTAATGACATTGTTCTATAATTTGAGCATTCTATCGAGTCACCTTTTCTTTGGAATGGATACAAAGATGAATCTTTTTACCTGTCAACTGACAGGAAGTAGTTGTCTTCCCAATTTCCTCCTAGCATAGATAAGTGAGTGCTTTCAGTGCCTCATCAGCTTTTTCTAACATCACAATGGCATTCCATCACTTCGTGAAGCCTTGTTTTTGGCTAATGCTTTCAGTGGAGCTTAGCCTTCCTTCATTGCCATTGGTTTTTGTTCATTTGCTGTGTTTTGGAATAGTTGAATGTCAACCAGTTCTTTTTGGTACAGTGATTCTGTGTGTTCTTTCTATCCTCTCTGGAGGATTCCTGCATCATTCAACATTTTCCCCATAGAACATTTCAATTTTAAAACTTGAAGCTTGATTTTTTCCTCAGTTCTTTCAGCTTACTATATATTGATTATATATTACACTTCCTTTTGGTTTTTAGACTTTAGATCTTTGCACATTTTCATGATAATATTTGACCTCTTCTTCTCAGCTGGCTTTTGAAAATTTCTGTTCACCATTGACTTGATTGCTTCTTCCATGTGCCTTAGCTACTTTATGATTAAGTACAAGTTTGAGAGTCTCTTCTGACATCCAATTCGATCGTTTGTTTTTTTCACATGTTTTTATTAATAATCTATTGCTTTCTTCATGAATAATGTTCTTGATGTCCTCCCATTGCTCATCAGGTATTTTTTCATTAGTGTTCACTATATCAAATCTGTTCTTGATATGCTTTTGAAGTTTAGGTGGGTTGGACTCAAGTTTGTATTTTGGCTCTTGTGGACTATTTTTCATTTTGTTCAGCTTCACACTGAACCCAGATATCAGCAATTGGTGGGATCTATTCTACGGTCAGCCCCTGGCCTGATTTTAACTGCTGATACTGAACATTGTCTCTTCCTACAGATGCAGCCAATGTTTTCTGTATATTCCATTTAGATAAGTCTTTTTGAAGAAAAAAAGACATTTATTGGCAACCCTAAAATAACTTTGTAATATTTCCCAAACAGGCTAGAGATCAGGCCAAGAAGTTTTGGATTATCCTGTGACCATATCATGGCATAGCAGAAATGGTCTGGACAAGATAACTGTATCCTAAGTATTTCTCAGGTAAATTGTAATCTGTTATACACCCCATAACTGTGAGTATCATCTGTGAGTTCTGTGGCTTTAGCAATGAATTATAGAACTTAGCTGTAGGATACAGACAGCTTGATATATATATTTTCCATCCCTTTCCTTTTAATAATTTTCCCCCTCTGTAAGGTCTGTCTCTTGTAGATAGTATATAGATGTCTTGCTTTCTTACCCATTCTGCTATTCTCTGTCTTTTGACTGGTCTGATTCCTTTTCAGAATGTACGAGTCTTTGGTCTTTTACCAAAGGTATACTGGATATGGAGCTATTTTTTAGTTATAAACAGGATAGTTAAAGTAATTTTCAGTTGCTATGACTTGTTATTGTCTTTTATTTTGAGAGTTTTTTGTGTGTGAGGTTGCTGTTTTCTTTAGACCACATGATTTTCTGTGCAGGGTTAATTTTGTTTGTGAATTTTCCTATAATTTTATTCACTGCTAATACTTCTGTGTTTCCTTCTATTTTTATAATTAAGGATGTTTCTTCATTTTCTTTGAGGTTTTTCAGGTGTTTGTAATTTCTTCCAATGTTTAAGATTGTCAAGACTACGTGACTTGCTCTTTATTTGAAATTTCTATAACTACACTATTCTCTCCATTTACTTTTTAATTGCACTCATTATAAACAGATATATGTTTCCCTATTTTTAATCTTACAGGCTTGTTTTACTTTTGAGGTCTCTATGTCTAGTTTGATTTCCCAGTTTGCTCTTTACTGTTCTTGGTTCTCTGTCTAAAGAAATTTCTTTAGTAAGTGTTTTTCAAACTTCTGAGTGCTGCCATCCTTTAATACAATTTCTCATGCTGTGCTGACCCCTCCCCCCAACCATACAACTATTTTCATTGGTACTTCTTACTGTAATTTTGCTACTGTTATGAATCTGTTGAGGGTCATTTGACTCCCAAAGGGGTTGCCTCCCATAGATTCAGAACCCCTGCTTTAGTAGTTCTTGTATAATTTGATCGATTTTTAACAAATTGCTTGAGCTTATGCTTATCTACAGATGTCTTATTTCACTTTCATACCCAAGGGACTATTTTGGTAGGCAAATAGTGCCTGGTAAGTGATTGGACTGCTGATCACAAGGTTGGTAGTTCAAACCCACCAGCCACTCCTCAAGAGAAATGTGAGGCTTTCTGATCCTGTAATGATTCATGGCCTCAGAAACCTTATGAGTCAAAAATAGATGCAAAGACAATGATTGGATTGTTCTTTTATCACTCTTATTTGGATTTTTTTCTTTTCTAGCCTTATATATGCCATGGCATTTTCAATAGGATAGTTTCTGCTTAGAAATCAGCTTAGTCTTAGAAAATTAGATTCCTTTCGTAGGTAGCTTCATTTTTTTCCCCAAAACTCTTCTCAGGAGTCTTCCTTTCTGTTTGTTTATAGAAAGTTTGATTGTGATACGTTGTGCTGATTTCCTTTAGGAGGCAATCCTGCAGGAGATTCCTTCAGCTTTTTGAATGCATCTCTTCCCATCCATCTGGATGTTAGGGAAAGATTCTTCTAAAATGTGCTTTTTGTTATATCATCTTGTTCTTTCTTTGATCAAATATCTTATTCTTCTTGCTGGTGTTCCACATAATTTTTAGAACTTCTTCAGATTTTTAAAAGTCTTAAAAATGTTTTCCTTTGGTTGATTTTTTTATAGTCATTACTTTTATTAAAAGTCCTAATCATTTCAAGATGAGTAAGTTCTGTTTTACAAAGGCAGACGTCTAAAAGTCACTCTCAACATTTCCCTTTCTCATATACTCCTCACCCAATCTGACTTCTGACATAACCAGAGCTTAGCTGAGCCTGCTGTATCCAGAAACTGATTTTACCAGTGAAACAATGTCCTTGCTTGGGCCAAAAACAACAAAGGAGGCACAAATACTGCAAAGACTAAATCACTTGTGTCCAATAATCTTTCCCAATAAGCCAATCATTGAATTGATTCTTTCTCTTCTCTTTCTTTGTTTTGCCTGCTGGATTAATCACCTTTCAAACTCATGTACTTTCCATGACAATCTTGGGACCAGAACAAGTGTATAGTATTTTAAAAAGAAAAAGGAAATGTGGAAACTAAATAGGCAGTTGTTGCTTTTAGGTGGCTTCAAGAAGTAAACACTGCTGGACGCTAGACTTCCTCACTTATGCTGTTGTATTTGAGCCCATTGTTGTAGCTACTATATCTATCATCCCAATGAGGATTTTAATCTTTTCTTGATGACCTTCTACCAAGTATGATGCCCTCTTCCAGGAACTGGTATCTCCTGATAACATGTTCAAAGTATATGAAGTGAAGTCTTGCCATTCTCACTTCTTATTTTAAGTATGTGCTTGCTTCTTTATTAATTTTTTAAAATAATTTTATTGGGGGCTCTTACAGCTACTACAACATTCAGTACATCATTTGTATCAAGCACATCTGCCCACATGTTGCCTCATACATTTCCAACCATGTTCCACTTGAGCTCTTGGTACAAGCTCCTCTTTAAAAAAAACTCTCCTCCCCCCCCTTTTTTAAATGAATCATTTTATTGGGGGCCCATACAACTCCATCACAATCCCTAACAAAATCAGTTGTATACAGGCCACTTTTACACACCCATTGCCATCATCACTCTCAAAACATTCTCCCTCCCTCCAGGCCCTCATTATCAGATCCCTATATTACCCTTCCTCCCCCCCTTCTCCTTGAACCCTTAGTAATTTACAAATTATTTTTTCATCCTGTACACTGTACAGTGTGTCCCAACACTCACTTCCCTGTTGTCTGTGTCCCAGAGAGGAGGCTACGTGTAGATTTCTGAAGTTGGTTCTCGCTTTCTATTCCTCCATCCCTTCACCCTTCTGGTATTACCACTCCTATTACTAGTCTTGATGGATCATCTATCCTAAGTTTCCCATATTTCCAACTTCACTGTATATTTCCTGGTTTGGGTGGATTTATGTGGTAGAATTGGGGTCATGATAGTGGGTGGGAGGCAGCATGGGAACTAGAAGAAGGTTGCATATTTCATTGTTACTAACCTGTATCTTAACTGGCTCATGTCCTCCTTGTAACCCCTCTGCAAAAGGATGTCACCTCACCTATTGATGGGCTTTGGGTCTCCAATCTGTATTCCCCCTCGTTAATAATAATATAATTTTAGCTCATTGATGCCTGACACCGGATCCCTTCACCACCTCATGATTACACAGGCTGATGTGCTTCTTCCGTGTGGGCTTTATTGCTTCTGAGCTGAATGGCTGCTTGTTTACTCAAGCCTTTAGGACCCCAGACGCTATATCTTTTGGTAGCTGGGCACCATCAGCCTTCTTCACCACATTCCTTTGGTCGATTATTATTGATAGATTTGTTTTCAAATTCCCTAACTAGGCTTTTCGTTGACTTAATTCTACTCCTTTGATCTTTTGTTGCCATATTTATAAAATGTTAGCATTAAGCATTTAAATACCTATTTGATGTTTTTGTGCAGCTTCTAACTCTTCATATACTTTATCAGTTTATTTTCATCATGTATGAAACTCTTTTATATCTTCTGTATTTTCTTCAGTTTCATCTCTTTTTTTTGATCTATTGAATGAGCATGTTTAAATACTATTCTTTTAAATTACTACCAAGTAGTCCCAATATTTTTTATTTTCTCTGACTGTATATTTGTCTTCTGTTCATATAGCCTCCTGGTTGTACATTTTTCATTCATTTGAGTCACTCTTATTTCTTCCTGAGAATGGAAATTGTGTCTTTGAGGTGGTCATTTGTCCTACTTTTAGTTATTGATGATTGCATGTTTGTAATACCTTAACCATTGACCACCTATCTCTTGTTGGGAGTGATAGAAAATGTACAGGTACATTTAGTTCTCAGTTTGATTAGCACAGTTTTAGGCAGTTATGACTGGTATTGATTTGCTATTGATAATCATCTGTCAATGATTATTGGTGTGAGCAGTTGTGCTTCCCTAGTAGATGCGTCTGCAAGTGCTGTGGATTCTATGTGCAAGGTCCCTACTTTACATTAGGTAGAAAAAATAAACAAAGCAAAACAAATGTGAGAAGAACAAAACTGAAAACACATAGTAGTTAAAAATAATTTAAAAAGGGGAGCCAGTGGAGGAGTCTGATGGCCCAGCCACAATCACAACTCCGTGGACAGCTGTCCCTTCCCCCAGGGGAGTTTCCTTTGGAGAACAGCACTGAAACTGCAGCTCTGGGAGAGGGATATATCTGGCTGGAGAAAATGAGAGCAAATGAAGAGTAATCAAGAGAGAGTGGAATGCATCCTGGCCCACCGAGCCTTGAGGACAGTATCCCCACTCAGAATAGCCAATGCACAGAGAGGA
>PVJH01030332.1:0-24958 GCA_004026705.1 Nesogale talazaci
GTGGAAAGTGGATGCAGAAAAAACTGGAATGGTTTCGTTGGTTTTTTTCTTATTTGCTTTTAGCTGATGGGTGACGCTTAACCCAATTCACAAACTGAGGAAAACTAATCAGTGAACAGAAGATGGTGAACAACAAAAGAAAGAGAAGCTAAAATCAGTTCAGGTGAATAGAGGATGCCTCTTCTATTAATGCCAAAGAGATTTATTGTTGGCTGCCTTCCATCGCACATTGAAACCTCTCAGCACAATAGGTTGCCGGACAAACTTGTGATCCACGGGGTTTTCCTTAACTGATTTTCGCAAGTAGACCGACCACCAGGTCTTTGTTTTTCTTAGGCTAGCGTAATCTGGAAGCTCCATTGACACTTGTTCAGCATGACAACCCACAAGCCTCCACTGACGATAGTTATACATGTGCTACCTTGGCTGAGAATCAACGCAGGTTTCCCTCAGTGGAGACGAGCATTTAACCACTGAATCCCCGTGCCTCATCAAGCAGAGAAGGAAACAGGCTCAGTTCAGATCGGAAAGAACTTAACGTTTAAAGTGCATTAAAGAAGCTTTAAAGATACAGTTAAGGCTGCAAACTAAGCCAATAAACCAAACTCACTGCAGCTAGTCAATTCTGACTCACAATGGCCCCATAAACCAGGGGTGCATTGCCCTGGTGGGCTTCTGAGGATGTGATTCTTTATGGTAATAGAAAGCCTGTCTTTCTCTTGCAGATCAGCCGGTGGTCTCAAACTGCTCGCTTGCAGTCGAATGTGTAACCATTAAGCCATTAATGCCGCAAGTCTGACAACTATATAAATAAAACAAAAATCCTCATAACTGGACCAGGAAGCAGCAATACCTATTCACATACAATGAAATCCAGTCAATACAACTATTGTTCAAATGTATGCACCTACCACAAAAGCTAGTGATAAAGAAATTGGAAAAATTCTACCAGTTTTTCAGTCTGAAGCTGATCACACAAGCAATCAAGATGCAATGATATGTACTGGCGATTAGAATGTAAAAGTTGGAAACAAGGAGGAAGAAATGGTACTTCAAAATACGGTTTTGGTGACAGAAGCAAAGCTGGAGATCACACGATAGAATTTTACAAGACCAACGGTTTCTTCATCACACAGACCTTTTTTTCAACAACACAAAGAAGTCCTCTCTACATGAAGACTTAGCCTAATGGAATTCACAGAAGTCAAATTGACGACATCTGTGGGAAGAAAAACTTTGAGAACTCGATTTCAGTAGGCTGGGGGACTGACTGTAGAGCATACAGACCATCAGCTGCTCAGATGTAAGGTCAGGTTGAAGCTGAAATGAAAACCAGACCACGAGAGCCAAAATATAAACTTGAAAATATCCCTCCAAAATTAAAGAATATTTTAAGTAAAGATTTGACACCAACATATATACCAGCAGTTACCATTTTTATTGTTTACAATGAATAAGTTATTCTTACAAAATTCTACCATGTGCCCTCCAGCATTATTTATATCGCCAAAGATCTAATTACAACTACCAATTCTTCTTCATTTCAAAGTTTTGCATTTCAATCACCAGTAATTATCAATGCATCCTGGGTGCATGCGTGATCATTTTAGACAGCAGAGGTTGGTAAAAAACCTTAATTTAAATAATGTTCATATTAAACTGACCTTTCTTATATAGATACTATCCTGTCAATGACAGCATGGTACTTCTGGATAAACCTTGAAATCTACCCTTTTATGATAAATGCTACACTATCCTCATTAATTTGTCATTCACACCATGCTAATTACATGGTTTCCTCTTGCAAAATCACCAGTACTAATGCCTATTTGCATTCCAGGTCATTTGCGACACCTTCCAATTTGTCAGGGTTGATTCCTCATACACTCCATGTTCTGGCTATAAATTAAAGTTTGGCACTATTTCTTCTCATTTTGAGTTCTACAACATTATAAAATTACATCCTTAGGGTCAATTTTGGTTGGGGGGTGGGGGGAGGTTGTGGACACCACTGACCCTTGGTGGGAGTAGGAGGCCCAGCCTTGCTCCTGGAGAGCTGCTGCTGGGTTTGAACCAACTCTGTGGGCCACAGTCCTGCACACAACCACTACAGCACCAGGGCTTAGCCTAGGATTAATCGTGTTTTCGAGAGAAAGCTCTTTCCTAAATTTATTTTCAGTGCCTTCTAATCTTCATAATCTAGTACAATGTCATACAAGGTTCTACAGTTATCTGTAAGGTTTTCATTGTGCAATATTTTCATAAGTAGATCCTGGTCCATTCTCTAGTCTTTTTTTCTAGAAGACTTCCTGATCTAGAAGTTCAGTTAAAACCTGCCAATCACTGGTAACCCTTCTAGTATTTGAAACACCAGTGGCTTAACTTCTGGCATCAAAGACAAGTGGTTACTGAATAATATTTTCAAAACCAACTGAATATAGGTATCAACCGAATATATTTTAAAGTGGTATATATCACCTACCCTAAACTAACATGAACTAAATTAGAAAGACTGTACAGACCTAGAACTGAAGAAGAAATTAAGACTACCTCTGGTTCCCTGGGGGAAGTAAAACAGGGGACCAGAGGGCCTCACTGGTAGATTCTACCAAACATTCAAAGAACTGAAAGCAACTCTACTCAAACTATTTTAGAGCATGGAAATGCACATACTTCAGTATGTACAATCCTGATATCAAATTCCAGCAAAGATATCACCAAAGAAGAAAACTGCAAACAAATTTGTCATAAACATAGATACAAAAACTCTCAGTTAAAAACCCTAGCCAACAGAATGCAACATTGTGTAAAAAAAAATTTACAACATAATCAAGTGAGATCAAGTCAAGTCTGCAAGGATGGTTCAAAAGTAGAAAAGCAATCAACATAATGCACCACATACATAAAATATAATAGAAAGTTCATATGATCACATCAATCAGGAAGAAAAAGCATTTGATAACAAGCAATACTCATACCTGGTAACAAATGATCAACAAAATGCATGGTAAATTCCTCAACATAATTAGGACCCGGCAGTGCTGTCAGCTGTGTGTTGGACTGTTTACAAGGCTGTCAATTAAACCCTCAGCCACTCCTCCAGGGGGCAGATGAAGCGCTTTGCTTCTCTAAGGATTTACAGCTTCAGAAACTCTATGGAGGATTACTTTCATTTGAAAAGCTCTTTTCTCGTATTTTTTAATGGGGGTGTATTTAAAAAACAACAAAACCATAGTGAATATAATTCTCAATACAGAGAAACTAAAATAACAAAAACAAAAACTGAACAGAAACATAGAAAAATATGTTTTATCATCATTTTTCAGTATTCCAATGGAAGTGCTAATGAGAGGAATAGGAAAAAAGAGGGAAATATAAAATATCAAATTAGCAAAGCAGAAATAAACCTATCTCTACTTCTGCAAATCGAAGGATTCTAAGAGAAAAATTCCCTACATTAAGCAAGAAAACTAATGGAACTAAGTGAAGACCATCAAAGCCCGAGAGTACAAGATCAACATATAAAATTTCGTGGATCCCTTTACACTATACTACCAAGGAAGCTCTGAAAAGTGAACCAAGGACATGATATCATTTGGGGGGGGGGGGGCCAATCAATGCCCTCTGGTGGGAGTAGGAGACCCAGCCTTGCTCCTAGACAGCTGCTTCTGGATTTGAACAGCCAACCCTGTGGCCGGCAGTCCCGCACACAACCACTATGCTACCGGGGCTTAGCCCTGAACATAATATCATTTACAATAGCCAACCAATGAAACATTTAGGAATCATTCTGGCCAGAACTACAACTAAAGAGCACCTACGTAAAGAAAATTACTGTTGCAAGAAACTAAAAGAGACCTATGTAAATCAAAGAATATACCACGTTCACGGAAAAGACTGAATATTTGAAAATGCCGGTGCTTCCCCAAACAATCTGCAAACATAAGGCAATTCTGATCCAGATTCCATCCTCATTCTTAAGAGACATGGAACAAGCTTTCCCCAATCATTTATGGTAAGACAAAACCTAGATAAAGAAGAGAGTCAGAGGCCTTACACTACTTGATCTCAAAACCTACTTTCGAACCACTGCAGTTAAATGAACCTGGTATAGGTAAAAAGTGACATACATGCAAGGGGTACCCCACACACACCCTAAAAAATGGAATTACGCTAGATGGAGCAGATCTTTTGTAGGACACATTTTTCCAGCTAGGCAAGCATTCAGCAACTCGCTCTGAGTTAGTCTAGCCAGTGCAGTCACTTGGGAAGACTCTCTCTGGTCACAATGAATTTTTTCACAAAAGCAGTTTCACTTGAATCTCATTTTTTGTGATGGTCAATTTAAGAGACTGGCGTGTGGCTATGAAATTTTGTTTCATGCTCAGGAAAAAATGCCATTGAAACTGTTGTGATGTTGAACACAGCTTACAAGGGCAGTGCTACAAAGAAAACTCAAGTGTGCACATGGCTTTTTCCTATCAAAAAAGGTGAAAAATGGCGATAAATGACAAACCTCCTTCAGACGTCCACCAACTTCCTGGATGAAAATGTCTACTCTTAGTGCATTCGGAGTTCATTCCCAAAGGTCAGACTTTCTATTTAGAGCAACAGTTCTCAACCTGTGGGCTGGGACCCCTGTGGGGGTCCTAATATCCATTTCACAGGGGTTGCCTGATTTATAACAGTAGCAAAATTAGAGTTATGAAGAAGCAATGAAAATAAGTTAGGGTTGGGGGGGATAGGTTTTCACAACAACACATGAGGAACTGTATTAAAGGGTCACAGCATTAGGAAGGTTAAGAACCACTGATTTAGAGGTTCTTAAAAAAATAGCTTAACAGTGTAGGACAAAAATGGCCAGATTTGTGACAGATGGGGACTGGTGTTGCCACCACAAGAATGCACCCAGCCATGCAGCCATCTCAGTATGCCAGTTTGGGGCAAAAAAAAGAGCATGCTCACTTGCCCTGCGCACCTGACCTCACCCTGTGAGACTTCTTTTAGTTTCTGTGAATGAAGAGGGACATGAAAGGTCAGCAATGTGTTGACATAGCAGAGGTGAAGAAAAAACAAGAGAGGAGCTGTCAGCCACGCAAACAGATGAGTTAGAAAAATGTTTCCAAGAATGAATTGCAGATTTGACAAATCTATTAAGCATAATGGAGAGTACTTTGAAGGTGAGAAGGTTGTTTTGTAAAATAATTTAAATACATAGCTCTGAGGGGAAAAATCTGATTTTCTTTTGGGGTCCCCTTGTATTAATCAATGAAACAAAACTGAATCAAAAGACAGAAACAAAAGTAAATTCACCCAACTATAGGCATCTGATTCTGTAGTCAATTAAAGTCTTAACACATAAAAGTCTCTTAAACAAAAGGTGCTAGCAAAACTAAATATCCATCTGTAGAAAAATGAAATAGGTTCCCTAAAGCACTCACTCACTCACACATAAATGAATGGAACTCAAGAAATATTGCTCAAGAAATATCAAAAACTTAAATGCAAAACCTGTAACTATAAATATCATCAATGAAAACAGAGATAGATCTAGGCGACCTATATATTTGATAGCAAAATATGATACCATCAAACACTGAAAACACACAAAGAGCAGAAGACACACTAGATGACTAGATTCTCCTAAAAACTAAATATCTATATATACTTAAACAAAATGACAAAGAGAACATTATCTTCACAAAAGATCAAAAAGAGAACGTGTGGTGGTGGAAATATTTCATGACATATCAGACCAAAGACAAAGTTCCACAATATATAGAAAATGGTAATACCCCAACTATAAAAATATAAATAATCTAGTTAAAAAATGGGCAGCGGGGCAAGAACAGATATTTCAGCAAAGAAGATATTCAGGTGGCCAACAAAACATGAAGAAATGCTCATGATAATTAGCCATCAAAGTCAAAATCGGCCATAGGGTTTCCAAAACTATATCTTTTCACAGAGTAGCAAGTCCTTTCTCGTGAGGTCTCCCTGGTGGCTTTGAAACTAGGGGTTATCAGCTCAGCATGTAACCACTATGCCACCCAGGCTCCTGGAGAGAGAGAGAGAGAGAGAGAGAGCAAAGGAATATCACCTCACCCAGTCATTAGAGCACAAGTAAGTAACAGAAATGGGCACTAAGGGATATAGAAACTGGAATGCTCCTGTATTGATGGCGAATTATAAACTGGCGCCAGCACTGTGGAAATAGTACTCTGTTTCCTTAAAGAGCTGGGTGTAAAACGTCTAGTAACGCCATTAGTAAAAACAAGGGAATAAAAAAGCAACAATAGCAATAAAGTGAAATATGAAAAACTAAAAAGCATGATTAAAGATTTGAGTTCTAGAATCAGATGAACTGACTCACCTACGACTCACTGATTTCTTCTCCCCTTCTCCTTCACCAGCTGGTTTAACATTGGCACTTGGGTCCTTTTTTAATTTCTTTGCAATTCTTTCTCTCATCAGTTTCTTTTCATCACCATCCAGTGAGTCATCACATTCTATACTTGCATCATCTCCATCCTGTCAAAGTTAAAATTCAATTAAAATTCAATTTCCCTTTCACTTCTGGAGGCCCGTATCATATCACATTTTAGGGAAGGTAGACCTTTTATTTTGTTTTGAATTAGTAAGGACTTTCAATACTAGTGACATATGTGCACTATGGAATAATCACCCATATAATATCAAAGGGGCAGCATTTACCCATGGACAAAGTTTTTAGAAGGTTAAGGAAAGAAGAGGTAGGAGAAGTGGTAGTACATTGAGGCAACTGCAATGAATGACATCAAAATGTACATGAATTATTGAATGTACAACTGATGTTGCTGTTCTTTAAACCTAAACCCAATTCACAGTAAAAGTTTTTCAAAAAAGGAGAGCAGAAAGGGACAAGTGGGATGAAGAGAAATTAATCCAAATGGTTCATTTTTCTCTTGGGATTCTTTGATCAGGTGAGTTATGGTGAAGCAGAATTCTAACTTGAGATTGATAAGACTCCTAAAGCAGAGGTTCTTAATGTTTGGTCTTCAAAGTGCATGTGTTATCTGTTAGAAGTACAAATTTCTAGCTCTTGTCCTAGATTTATTAAAAAAAAATTCTTTTTTTTAACCAAATTCTTAAGACAGAGGTTATGATAGTTTTCTATAAATTAGTCAATTAATTCATAACCACTATCCTAACCACTATCATAACCACTAGTGCTAACAAGCAATAATAGCTATGCTTGTGACTAAGAAAATCTAATATACTTCCCTGTTCATTGATCCTATAGGAAAAAAAAAAACATACAAAGGGCTTGGGGGGAGGAGCAAGCTCTAGGAGTGGGGGAAATAAGAGGAAAATGACATCATCATGTTCAGGAAGGAAAAGTATGACTGGAGAATGATTATGGAAGACGTTGTACAAATATGCTTGACATGATTGCACTAGGAATGATATAAGATATGTAATAATTTCCAAGTTACAGCAAATTAAAAAACACAAAACAACACCATAGATCCAGGGTGAAGTTCTGAGCCCACCAGAAATCTACTCACTAACGTTAAATCCTAGCTCTAACTTAAGAACATTTAGTTCTGACATCATGGCCCTACTTGATATCAACTTAATGAAATCATCACTGAAAATAAGGGTGCTACAACACAGTGTGGGGAGGAAAGCAGAAGGTGACCAGCTATCAATTGAAACAGTGTCTGGGGTCTCAAAGCCTTGTGTTCAAACAAGCAGCCATCTAAGCAAAGAGCCAGCCACACTAAGTCCTCAAAGAAGCACACCAGCCTGTATGATCCAAAGATGACAATGACAAATTCAAATATGGTGAAAAGTATCAGAGCTAAAATTATGAACACTGAATTTGGAGAAGGCTATGGAGACATTAGACACTCAAAATCCATCTGCAGAACATCCTGTCAGACTTAGCCACTGGCAGATCCACTGTAGCCAAAGGCAAGAGTCTCAAACAGCCTTACTATCAAGGAGAGACCACTGTAGTCCTGATTTTGCAGGGCTGCACTTTGTACCAGGCCGGAGGTACTCCTTAGAGTCATGGCCTGCATTAGTACTGGTTGCAAGCATCTCTTAGATGTCCATGAGAGAAATTTCTTCCCTGGATTCTTGACTGTTGTGGGCGTCTTCTCCCTCTTTTGCATCATTTGTGGTTCTGCCCTTATTACTAATATGATCTTATCCTTAAAGCCTTAGTGTGATGATTTGTCTTGCACCGTTTCCTGTTGAGTTTCCCAGCTGTGGAGCACAGGAGGAATGGATGTATAGTAATAATAACTGATAAAAGGTGTTGTAGGGAAGGCATGGTGGAGGGATGATCGAAGGGGAGGGAAGTGGGATGTGGGGAATGAACAATGAGGGCTGGAGGCGGGAGAGAACACTACAATTGATAATGATTGCACAGCTCAGTTTGAGGGCAATGTTACCAAGGGTGGTAGGGGCTCTAAGATAAATGTGGAGGTGACTGTACGACTCCCCTGGATATGACTGAATGATTGAACAACTGTATGCTACGTGAGTTACGTGCCAATAAAATTGCATTGGAGAATAAAAAGGGTTTTTTTTTTAATATTCCCCTATAAATCCATAAAAACGGTCTTTGTGGGTGTGGTACTACACTTGTAGTTATTTCAAAGGAAGTGATGATAGGCTACCCTTAGATGACATCACCTCCACCCATGTAGTTAGGTGCCACTGAGTCAATTCCAACCCATCACACTGCCCAGTCGTGCACCCTCTTCCTAAGTGTTCCCAAGCTTGAGCCCACTGTTTTAACCACTGTGTCAATGCATCATGCTGAGGGCCTGCCCTTTCTCCCCGCTCCTCTATCTTACCAAGCATGAAGTCCTTCTCCAAAGACTGGCCTTTGCTGACAATATGTACAATATATTGAAGACAAAGTTGAGCCATCCTTGCCTCTAAGGAGCACTCGGATTGAACTTCTCCCAAGACAGATCAGTTTGTCTTTTCAGCAGTCCCTGGTACTTTCAATATCATTGACCAGGAACACAAATCAAATACAGAAGATCAATTATTCTTCTGTCTGCCTTACTCAATGTCCAACATGCACAGGAGGCAATTAAAAATATCATGACTTGGGTCAGGCACAACTTAGTCCTCAAAGTAACATCCTTGCTTTCTAATACTCTAAAGAGGTCTAGTCTTTTGATCTCTTGACCGCGGCTTCCCTAAGCATCGATTGTGGATTCAAGCAAGAAAACATAGCCATGCGAAAATGCAAAGTTGATTCGACATCTGTCTTTTAAACTATCCTTCATCTCTTTCTCATTTTTAAAATGATATATCATTTCTTCACTATGACCTACAAAAACTAGAAAACAAACTTACTGCCCTACCCCTTGATTCCGATTCAAAGTCATTCTATAGGACAGAGAACAGTCCTTATGGCCTTCTGAGACGGTCATCCTTTACGGGTGCAGACAGCTGGATCTTTCACCCAAGATCTGCAGTCTCATCCCACTCTCCATCCTGCCACTACGCTCCAGCTACACTGACCTGTTTCTGCCTCTGGAACGCTCTCCGACTTCTAAGTCTTTTCCACATCTCCTTTCCTCTACCGTTAGCAGTCTTTCCTCCCTGCTCTTAAAAAGTCAGGTTCAGTTCACACGTGAAATCTCAGCTTGTGTCTTCTGAATAAAGTAACAGTTTGCATTACTTTCATGCTTTAGCATACTTTATTCCCTGAGTTACAGGGACTTCTTCCTTCACAACTTTTCTTGGGAGTAAGATGACTCCTAATTTTCCTCTAAGACACAAAACATTTTCTCTTCCAGAAAGGTTTCCTTGACCAGCTCAGAAATTCATCCTCCCTCAACTGCATACAGTATAGTGAGTGAGAATCTCCCCTTTGGGCTGTGCTAACAGAGAAACCTGCATTCATGCATGGAAAATGATGGAGATCAGTGGGTTTTTATACAAAGCATTGTTTGGATGACTTGAAAAATTGAATTTCTTACATATTAAAACAAACTGCCTTAAAATCTATCAGCTTTATTGGGTAGAACAACTAACGAGGAAATATCATAATAGTCTTGAATGAAATCTCCTAAAATATATTGACAACACTAAAAACCACTGACCCCAAACGTTTCCTACACATCAGGTGTGAGATAAACCCAACATTCAAATTTCCAACATTAAAAAAAAAAATCAACTTTTTAATTTTAAGCATTCAAGTATTATGATGTTGGGGGAAAAAGCAGGCTAGGTCATATAAATGATAACAGATTTTTAGAGCAATACGTACACATATTCTTAATTGGAAGGAACTATATCCAATATTAATATATTTTCTCAAAATTTTACATAAATCTAACAAAAGCAGTATACATAACATTTGAAGAAAAATAATTTATACATTTTTAAAACTTTTGAGTTTCTTGTAAGTAGTTAAAATGTATATTTATACCAACATTAATACTCACTTCATATAAATCTCCTGCTGCATCTTTTTCACTACAAAAAAAATGAAATAAATAATCATCAGTGTTAAAATGAACTAATAAAATTATCCAATAATCCAAAACTCTAAAAATATGTTCTGGGAAGAATGTTCAAAAAACTTATTATAGTACTCTTAGAATGACATCATAGAATAATGGTGTAATTCTAAATAATACCTTTATAAGTATCAAAGTCGAACATTTATAAATAGAGCCACAGCTATGCTCAATTAGTAAATAAATGAACTCAATAGAATAAAAAATAATAATATGAAATAGGAACAATCTAAAGTGACAAAGGTTTGCAGAGAGGTATTTCTTCTATCGGTTTAAAGCAATGTGATTGCAGAAAGTATGAGAACTAAATCATTCAAATAAAAGAAAGTTGAGAAAAGATTTTGTTGAAATAAAACTCTTGATAATGAATTATATTCAGTGCGATAGTATTTCATTTCCCCTTTGAGGCAGTAGTCTTTACAGAAACCTTTAACCCTGTTTTGCTGCCCAATAATACCAAATTACATAAAAATGATTTCAGAACGAGAATAGCAAAGCAATCATTAAGCAGTTACCTAGTACTCAAGCTATCCTAGATTATAAAAATTTGATAATTGAAATTATTAGTTCAACAACTGTAAAGAGCAAGAAAATAATAAAATTGATTAGAGTGCTTTTCTCCATAGTGCTATGAACTTTCCCACATCCATTATCAAAATGACTTTACTCTTTTGAGCTAGGTTGAAAATCTGAATTCTAAGAACGACTTGCACATAAAGGAAGCAACAGAATTGTCCTAACCCAGAAAATAAGAACCCGGAATCACACCTGCATAAACTAACCTTCCAACAGCTGGGACGGAACTGAGATGTGGATCATCCTTAAGCAAGTCATGACTACTTTTGCTTTTTCCCTTCATACTCTGGAAAGTAAAGATAATATAACTTTAAGTGTGGGGAAGAGTGTAAATATTTTTTAATGACATGTTTACATAAAACCAAGTACTAATGTGGTTAGCAAAAGATATATATCTGTAAAATTTAGTATAAACTAAAATTTTATAAATATGAAAATTATGCTAGTAACTAAAAGTAACAGAAAAGACTTTTCTTTTAGACAGTGACATACTTGTAAAAATAAATCTACTGATTACCACCTCCAAGCACTAAATCTTCATCACAATTTATTTATACAACTAATTAATTTTCATGAGCCATGTACAATAGATTAGCTCATAAGAAGAAAATAAATACTTGTTACTATTCTTCAAAATATACACAAAGTATCCTATATTCAAACAATTGGATGATTAAACCTCCCAAAATCCACTGTCCTCAAGTCTCCTGGACAGAGTAAAATTGTCTTATAGGTTTCTAAGACTGAGATCCTTCCAGAAGCAGATTGCCACGTCTTTCTCTCAGGGAGCTATGGTTAGCAGTGAAGTACTTTAACTGAGTAGCAAGAGTGCCTTCGTGTATATTTTGCCATGATGATTAATAATTAATCTCACATTATTACTTATACCAAAGAATGATGAAATGGCACAATATGAACTAGTTACTTAACAATACATTTGCCCAGCAAATGTGTAAAAAAATAAAAACGAGAAGGAAGTATAGAAGAAAGAAGACAAGACAAGAAGATGGTAGCTGGGTTAAATGAGCTCTGTATGTAAATCAATGAGATGGCCAGGGCTACATTTTTATCATTTGTGAAAATAGAATAAATCCCATCAGATCTTGGAATGCTTGCCCACAAAGTGGAATGATATCAGCTGTGCTTATGTCACACAAGAAAATTCAGTAAGCCACAGGAAATGTATACAGTCTAAATGTAGATGGTGTAAATGACCTAAACTAGCAAAAAAAGGTATGTGTGGGGGGGAATACTAGTTCATGCTATAGCTAAAATTCCTTCCTCTTTGATCTCAGCCTACCAGGACTTATCTTTTGTACTCTAGGAAATGTTCTCCTAATAATATTCTCCCCAGGTGAAGTCACAATTACAAATACCACAGCCCCGTGCTGCAAATGAAAATTACACTAATAAATGACAGGATTAAGATGAGAAGTCAGGTCTCTATGCTCTTGGTCTATTACTAAACTATATCATTTCCTTAAGTAGTAAATGTTAATTTTTCATTGTTAACATTTTTTAAAAGTGCAACTTCCTTTACCTCCAAAGTTTACTTTCAATATTTTAAAGGAAAAAGGAGAAAATTGTGCTTGATTTAAAATGAGATTTCATGTTTAGGAGCTTATGAATTAATCTGAATAAGTGTTACCATTTCAAATAACTTTGGGATTTAAATGAGGATAGAAATACATGATCAAGGGGCTTAGCCCTGGTGGCTTAGTGGTTGTGCGTGGGACTGCGGCCCACTGGGATGGAGGTTCAATTCCAGCTCACAGGAGCAAGAGCTGGGCCTCCTACTCCCACCACCAGAGGGCAGTGATGCTTAAAAAGCTAAAAAAAAAAAAGAAATACATGATCAAATGCACATTTTAGGTGTTTTCTCATAATAGTAGCTCTAATATCTTGCATGCAAGAATAGAAAGAAAAATAGGAAACAATTAACGCAATTAGGAGAAAGCCCCAACGAAGGTATAAATCAGGTATTTGGATTTCATTAGATCATAGTAGTTTTAGAAGAGTAATAAATACACACATATTTATAGCTAGTTGACGGACAGTTGTTGAACAAAATATTAAATATGTTGAGTGAATTTAATGTAACAAATTCAAAACTGTCTGCAAACAAATTCAAACACTGAACATGTAGGGAATTTCAACTTCATACCAGAGCTGAGAAACAACCAGACCCAAATAAGACAAGTGGAAATAAAAGAAAGTCTTAGATGTGGTGGTGCAGAAGATGACAATGATCAAGTTAGGTCTGTGGCCTCGTATTGGCTAAACTTCTAACTAGATAACTGTGACCCTCAGTACACAACCAGGAAAAAGTTAATAGTCAAAAAGAACTTCAGAGTCAATTAATATAGTTTCTCACCCACTACAGGAATCTGCTTCACATCATTGTTGATTGGCCAACTAGTGTCTCAATGTCTGAAAGGAATCTATAACCTCACAGAAAAAGCCATTCCTTTTTTTTTTTAATTATTCTATTGAGGGCTTCCTACAACTTTTATCACAATCCGTATATCCATCCATTGTGTCAAGCACATTTGTATATTTGCTGCCCTCATCATTCTCAAAACTTTTTCTACTTGAGCCCTTGGTATCAGCTCATTTTGCCCCCTCCTTCCTTCATGAACCCTTGATAATTTATAAATGATTATTTTTTCATGTCTTATACTCTTCAATGTCTCCCTTCACCTACTTTTCTGTTGTCTGTCCCCCAGAGAGGTTATATGTAGAACATTGTGATCCATTCCCCTTTCCCCCCCCCCCTCCTTCTCTTTACCCTTCTGGTATTGCTATTCTTATTGGTCCTGAGGAGTTTATCTATCCTGGATTCCCTGTGTTTTGAGCCCTTATCTGTACCCTGGTCTAATCTGATTTGTAAGGTGGAATTAGGATCATGATAGTGGGTGGGAGGAAGTATTAAAGAAATCGAGGAAAGTTGTATGTTTCATCATTGCTACACTGCATCCTGACTGGCTTGTCACCTCCCTGCAACCCTTCTGTTAGCTGATGTCCAGTTGCCTACAGGTGGGCTTTGGGCTTCCACTCCCTATTTCTCAATGATGTGATTTTTTTGTGCTTTGATACCTCATACCTGGTCCTATCGACAGCTCATGGTCTAACCGACTGGTTGCTTCTTCTATGTGGGCTTTGATGCTTCTGAACTATATGGCCATTTGTTTACCTTCAAGCCTTTAAGACCCCCTATGCTATATTTTTTTGAAAACCGGGCACCATCGTCTTTCTTTACCACATTTGTTTATGCACCCATTTTGTCTTGTCAGGAAGGTGAGGATCATGGAATGACGGTTTAATAGAACAAAGTGTTCTTGCATTGACAGAGTACTTGAGTAGAGGCCCAATATCCATCTGTTAACTTAATCCTAAACCTCTAAATATATGCACATAGCACTGTCATGAATAAATATAGTTACATATGTGCATGCTTATATTTAGACCTTTATAAATTCCCTTTGCTCCCCAGTTCTTTCCTCTATTTTCTTCTACTTTCCTCTTATCCCACTATCATGTTCAACCATCATTTAGGTTTCAGTAATTCCTCTCAGTTACATTACCCTTGATCAAGACCTACCAGACCTCCAACACCACTTTCACCATTGATTTTCGATCACTTGTTGTCCCTTTGTGCCTAGGTTTGTTTCTACCCACTTCCTATCCCCCACCTTCTCCTTTTCTGTTATTGAAAAATTTTCTCTTCAAGTAAAGAGTGGAACTCTGCTTGTTGTGTGATTTCTACCTTGTAGTTCTACCTTCTAAAACTACAAGTGAAATAACAATCAGTGTTTGTTATTAGGCATACTACAGAGTTTAGTTAAATACAATTAGTATAGTTGGCAAAATAATGACATCCAAAGATGTCAATGTCCTAATACCCAGAATATGTTATGTTCTATTGCAAGTGGGACTTTGTTGATCAGTTACATATTTTGAGATGAGGAGATTATCAAACCAAGTCCATTGTAATCATTGTCCTTAAAAGTGAAAAGGCCAGAGTCAATGTCAGAGCAGTGTAGCATGAAACACTTTACCAACCAATGCTGACTTTATTGTGAAAGGGGTCAGTCACAGACCCATTGCAAGCTAGGGAATTACTGAACTTGGCTTGCCTAGCCAAAGTCTTTAGCTCCTACCAAAGACCTTTCCCTACATGGGCTTGGTAAGAAGATGCAGGAGGAAACTCATAGATTCACTTGTGAGTAATTGGGAATAGGCTTCCTTGGAGAGCCATCGTGATGTATACACAATAGTAACTGAGAAGCAAGAGGGGTCTGTCTCGCTATCTGTCAGAACCAGGAGGAAAGCATATCTTCTGGACCTAAGATCCCAGCACAGGGAACCTACGGGAACAAGATGTCTGCTGTGCCATCAAAGCAGCAGCAGCAACAGGAGAACCAGGACCAGGGAACCCAGTGGCAGACTTCTCACGTCACAGAGCAAGTCAAGAGATGCTTTTGTGGCGAGTAGGGTATTTCCGGGCATTTCATTGGGGAAGTTGGACTTGCTGACCCATGGAAGCAGAGTTCACAGGGCTTTTGGGTCTGAGGCTTACTGCAGTAGGGTAAGTGCAGAGACAATGGACACTTACCATAACTGGCAGAGCTGAACTTGCTAACTCATGTAACTTGAGCTGAGTGTCTTAGGGTTGAGGCTTAGAGCCTCAAATCACTAAATTTGTAGTAGTGTATTTCATCAGCAATATAATACTAATACAAAACATGTTGCCATATTTTAATTAGCTATACATAACTAGAAAGGTAAGTAAATTTAAATGTAATACGATTTGATGGAAAATGAGGTCTCTCGGGAAGATTTTTTTTTTTTAATGCTTCTCTACTAAAAACTGATCATCTGAACCCACCCAGCAGCACCAGGGAAGGAAGCTCTGGTGATCTGCTTTCACAAAGATTAGACTCACTGCTGTCAATTCCACTTCAACTCATAATGACCCTATAGGACAGAGCAGAACAGCTTCTGGGGACTTCTGGGCTATCGAACTTTATGGGAGCAGAAAGTCTCATCTTACTCCCTCAAAACAGTCCGTGGGTTTGAACTGTTGAACTTGAGGTTAGCTGATGAAGGTGTAACCCACTGCACCACCAGAACTCCTACTCCATAAAGATTAAAGCTTAACAAAAAAGTTGGAACAGTTCTACTCTAACATGGGGGTTGTCATGAGTTGGAAGAGACTTGACAGTAAAGGATTTGGGTTTGGATTTAGTTATTTGTTAAAATTAATAATTTGAAGGGGCAAATGCGGTTTATAAATTAAACTGTTGAGAGCTTCTGACAATCTCTGAGCAAGTGGTCTTGCCGTACTCTCCATATCATACCTCCCAACTTTCTGGGAAAGTTGAAGATAAACAAATCATAATATTGTTACCTTCTTCACAAAATAAGGTGAGTCTGTTTATCAATGTAACATCTTCTGAGTTAAGAAAAAGCCCATTTCTAACTTTGGATTTGAGGATGATAGGAATCCCATGGATATCAACGATTGTGACACACATCTACCTACCGAGGTTCTTTGTGGCGTACTGGGTTACATGTTAAGCTGCTAACTACAAGGTTGCCAGTTCAAAACCACCAGCCGCCCCATAAGAGAAAGAAGAGGCTCTCTTATCCCATAACCGTTACTATCTCAGAAACCCACAATGGCAATTTTCCTCTGTCCTATAGGGTGGATATGAGTTGGAATTGACTCAATGACCGTGAGTTTGGTTTGGTTGCTCTGGATCAAATCACTCCAGCACCTGCCATGTTATCTGCCTCCTAGGCACTCACTGTCTGGCTGTAAACTTTTACTTAGAAAATATTACCTGACAATTGTGCATAAATTTAAATGAATACAGACATTTGAAAGGAAACACTTGCCAAATATGTGAAAGTTAGGACCTGTGTAAGGCAGAAACAGCAGAGAAGGGAAACTCACATAAAAATTTTCCACTAAAACAAGAAACAGAAAAGTGTCAAGATATACACTGGTCACAGCAGAAAACTTGAGACACCCAAGTGCAGTGCCATCAAGGTTCTGATCCGACAAGTTACACTGTAGTAAAGGAAGCAATATAGGAGGACTGCCAACATTCCAGTTATTTGTCTTTCAAGCATTTGAGACCTAGGATCATGTTTTCTCTTAGTTTTTCCTCCATTAAAACATGTCTAGTCCCTCAAGCACTCCTTGTGTGAGATGCTTTATGGCATCATTCCTGCCTGTGGTAGTTAAATAATCTGTTGTCAACTTGAGACTATTAAGGGATGGAGTTTAACCTGTCAATCAGGTTGAAGCTTGATGAATTCATTTGAAGGTACTAAGGAGATATGTAGATCACTGGAAGCGGGACTCACACTCACTCCCTGGGAGACATTTCTGTTGACAATCCACATGGAGTTATGCTGGTGGCAGCCAGAGCCTTGGAGCTAGAGGAGTGACATGAGACTCATGCCAGCACTGAAATATCTCTACTGCCACGGGATCCACAGAACTTTCCACCCACTGGCCTGTGATCTTCCTGTACTCAATGTCATTGCATGTGTTACGTGAATCTGAAGAGGAATTTACAAATTGGTACTGGACATATGGGCTGTGTTAGCCCGGGTAGACTAGAGAAACAAATTCACAGGCACACATACAGATATAAGGGAAAGGTTACATACAAGAGGAATGGAACATTGAGAAAGCATCCCAACCCAGCCCAGTCCAAGGTCATAAGTTGGATATTAGCCCATATGTCCAATATCAGTCTATAAAGTCTCCTTCCAACTCACGAAGCACGTGCAGTAGAGGCATGCTGGCGCTCCCCATGGTTCCTCATTTCCAGGGCTCAGGGTCCATAGGCAGTATCCATTGGCAGTGGGAGCATCTCAGCACTGACAGAGGTCTCTCTGTTGCTTCTCTGGTCCCAGAGGTCTGGTTCCATCAGGACAAGCCCATGTGGCTTTCTCCTCCGGCTCCTGCATTCTCCACGAATCCGGATTGATTAGCATACTGTCATCTCATCTTGTCAGTAGTTCAGTCAAGTTTCTCTTTTCCAATTGGGAAATACCGCGAGACTTCCCAGAATTCTCAGGAAAAAGTCATGCCCACACAGAGGCCTCATTGGCTACTCATTGGCTATCTCCAGATTAACAGGCTAGACTCCACCTCTACATCCCAATCATGAAATTGACATCATGTATACATGACTGCCACAGGGGCTAATATCAGACTTATTTGGACTGGGGTAGGATATTTTCTTAATATACAATTATTCTTTATATAAAGCTCATTTGAGTGTCTATAAATTTGTTTCTCTAGTCTACCCAGCCTAACACCTTGCCCCTCCTCTGGATGCATGAAAAGGAGTTAGTACCCTTCTTAACTGTGCTCTGAAGTATCCAAAATGCTACCGATGTGATCCCACCAAGGCAGACAATGTTCAATAATCTCTCATTCCAGATTCCTTATTCTTAATAATTAAATGAAGACTTACAGACTTATACCTATTCAGCTAGTTTTTTGTTTGCTTGTTTTCAGTTAGTTTTACTGAACTAAAATACAGAATGTACATTTACCTGTATTACATTTCAGCTTACAAGTTCAAATTACCAAGCACAGTGGGCACCTCTGGGCAGAAATGTACAGTCACTAGAAATGCATCTGATTATACCGTATCCCAGATCTCATTGTAATGAGAAAACCATGAAAGACTAATAATGTGCTTTCCTGAACTCAAGATATATTATAGTATCCTTCTATCATCAATTCCTATCAAAAATGAAATGGGGTTAGTATGATCCGTCACTTTTTTCCCCTTTTTTTTTTTAAGGGCGCCAGGACCAACGATCACCAGCAGCCCAGGTAACAAAAATTATGCTTCCGAAATCTCTTGATGTCGATTCTGTATGTAGAGCGGTAGAGACGCTCTACATGTGCCACTTAGTGACAGAAGCCCTTTCTTTTTTTGATACATCACTTAACCAGAGTCTTAATTTCCTTCTCTATAAAGAAAGGAAGTTGGACTAGATCCCTCTGTGCTATAAAATCCTATGATTCCAAAGAGATTTTATCAGGGAGGAGAAAGATACTGAAATAAGAAATGAAGGAAAGCTAATCCATGTGGGAGAGGCACCTTGTCATGAATAATGAGTGGGCTGAAGTGGTATCTGTAATGACACACTGATAATTCATAAACCAGCAGCCACTTTATCTTATTTCTCTTGTCACATAAAGCAATTTCAATCCAGACTTTACAAATTATTAACTTGTCTTCAGTTAGACAGAGTCTGGAGTCTTTGAAACAAGAAGTCTGATAAGTAAATGAATAAATAAACCATTATTTTCACATCCTTTAAGAAATATTTAGTTTCATGCCACTATAGAAACTACACATAATTTTTAGTCATTGTAAGAGATGCTTCAAATACATATAAAGGCTGAGCCCTGGTGGTGTAGTGGTTGAGTGCAGGACTGCAGCCCACTGGCTTGGTGGTTCAAATCCAGCAGCAGCAAGGCTGAGTAGCTCCCATGACCACCAGAGGGCAGTGATGAAAAAAAAAACATGTAAAAAGATTATGGTTAAAAAAAAAGATTATGGTTAGTTTAAATAGTTTCTACACATATGTATTTAATATGCTGTATTAAATACAGTTAAATAATATGTATACATTTCATTACACTGTAAAGGACACATGCAACACATTTTAAAATACCATGGTTAGCTGTAAATACATATTTAATTTATATTAAATGTACATAATGTTAAATAATCACCGATACACACATATGTATTTTTTTCTATTATTCAGGTTTCCCTTTCCTTATGAAATTTTCCATTTATCAAACATGAAAAAGTATTTTAAGGCTGCTCACATCTTGAAATGTTCATAAGCAAAACATATACAAAATATACTCTAACATATGAATTCTATCTAGAATTAGTACCATGAGGAAATCTTTCTCTTTAAGATAATTTTTCTCCTACCAAGAAATTTCAAAGGTTCTGTTTGTCATTCTATTTTTCTCAAGCTAGTCTACTGTATTAAATAAAGATGACAGAAGAGCTAACTTGTTTACAATAGAATTTGAGGCTGAGCCCCGGTGGCTTGAGGGACTGCGGCCCACTGGGACGGAGGTTCAATTCCAGCAGTGAGGCTGGGCCTCCTACTCCCACCACCGGAGAGCAGTGATGCCCCCCCCCCCAAAAAAAAATACAATAGAATTTGAAAAACCTACATAGCATGACAAAACTGATTTACCCTTGGAAAATGGAATGTTGGTGTGCCATGGGAGCTGACTTAATTGTATTCTCTATTTTACTTGTGTAGTTTCTAATATTTCCTACCAATCTACTTGATCTTTCTGGATTCTAATAACCATTGCAATGGCTATACAAACTCACAGACAAAATTCATGACTAAAATATTTATTTTTCTATTTTTTGAGGGGTATCACTGCCCTCTGGTGGTCGTAGGAGCTACCCAGCCTTGCTCCTGGAGAGCCACTGCTGGATTTGAACCGCCAAGCCCGTGGGCCATAGTCCCACACTCAACCACTATGCCACTGGGGCTCAGCCCCCAACTAAAATATTTATTAAGAAAGTTAACAAGTTGCAATGTCCATGAGAAATGCTCAGGGCAGTTATTAATCAGGATGGGTGTGTTAGTCCGGGTAGACTAGAGAAACAGAGTCATAAACACTCATATGTGTATGAGAAAGAGTTTTATATAAAGAGCAGCTGTACCTTAAGAAAGCATTCCAACCCAGTCCAGTCTAAGCCCACGAGTCTGATATTAGGCCATGTGTCCAATACAAGTCTATAAAGTCTTCTTCAGACTCATGAAACACATGCAATGATGCCGAAAGCAAGATGATCATAAGCCAGCTGGGTGGAATGTCTGTGGATCCAGTGGTGCTGTACACATCTCAGTGCTAACAGGGCTCTCCAAGTGGCTCTTCTGGCTTGAGAGGTCTGGTTGCATCCACGTGGCTTGTCCGGCTCAGGGCACTGGAGTAGCTCTACATGGCATCTCCTCAGGGATGTCTCACAGGAAGTCAGCCTTGTCAGTAGTCTCCAGGGAAGTGGAGCAATAGAGCTGGTGTCTCCACTTTCAAGAAGGAATTATCCCAGAATTCTCAGGAGAAGGCCATGCCCCCACAGAGCTCTCATTGGGTATCTCCAGATTGACAGGCTAGACTCCACCCCTACACTTTTTAGTTAAAGGTGAGAAAGATTTATACGATCTGAAGAGAAACCAGACTTTACACCCCTACAATCTTAATCTTCAAATTGTCACCAGATTAGGTGACCGTCACAATGGGTTACAAAGTTATTTCAGGTCTGCTACTAAATACCCAAAGGGGCATACCTCTCTGCTGGAAGTCTGGCCCCAAAGACCACCCCCTTCACACACACCCCAGCCCCGGGCTAGCAAATCCAGCCCTCTGAATTAAGTGCTCTGAGGCATCCCACTGCAGGCAGCCTCCGCCCCAAGGCACTGAGCTCCACGTCTATGGATCAACAAGTTCAATTCTCTCAACTAAATGCTGAGAGGCATCCCATTCTTCAAATCAGTCTATTGCAAACAATACTCTTGACTTTGCTCTGTGGGTTGAGAGAAGTCTATCACTCTGTTCCATGCTTTAGATCGTGGTTCTGCTGGTGCTGTTCCTCTAATGGTTTAGCAGTCACCTAGATCCAAGTTTACTGCCCAGGGATCTAGAATCCAGAAGACATGCTCCTCTCCTGACTCTGGGCTGGTGATGAGATTTCCCCTCCTGTTTCTTGGAGGTCTCGTTTTAAACACATCAGGATGGCACCTCAAAGAATCCTGTCCACAAGTATTCACCATTGAATCCTATCAGTATCTCCCCTACCTTCAACCCAGACCCATGCTGGAAAGATCTTTGGTTGGAAATCAGAGACTTCGGCCAGAAAAGCAACCTTAAATAATTAACTGCTCCTGCACAATGATGTAAAAAGATCCTTTCCTCCAACCATGCTCTCCAAGTCTGATCATGCTTTCTAGGCCCTACGGAAGTCCTCAGGAAGGGCAACATGTGAATAGCACTGAGCTATGGTTCCTATTCTGAAGGTGGGGTGGCCAGAAAATTTCCTACTGATGATAAATTTTATTGGAGACTGCTGCACCATAATCAAAGCAAAGCAAAGCAATGCACTGCTACTTGAAATCCCAGCAGGGTCACTCATGCTAGACAGGTTTCAGTGGACCTTCTAAACTAAGAACATACTAGGAAGAGGAAATCTGCGGTCCACTTCTGAGGAGTTAACAATAGAAAAACCTATGGATTGCAGCAAAGACTGTCTGATATATCATCAAAAGATGAGGCCTTCAGGTAGATAGGCTCTGAAAATGTGACTGCGAAAGAGCAGCCCCCTAAAATAAATATGATGGTAATTACATGGATGCTTCAATGCTTTTAGTCTTCACATATGGATTACCTATAACTCAAAATGGAAAGAAACAGGTGGAATCATCAGAACATGAAATGAACTCTGTATGATTCTAGGAATACTGAAAGTTGTCCGACAGAAATAAGTTGCACAAGGATGACTATTCTGGTAATAACTGAAATAAACTGCATGAGCCATTTTGAATCAGGCAATCATACAGTTACTATGATGTACACAAAAATTCAAGAGATTTTGTCATACCGATTGTCAAAAAGAACATTTCACGACCCTTCTTTAAGAGTACCAATACCAATGATAGGATAATATATATGAGGAGGACTTAGAACAAGGGAGACTGACTGAAAGAAAGAGAAGAAAAACACCAGAAAGATGTTTTATTCACTATGTAAAGGCATTCAACTGTGTGGCTTATAGCAAACAATGGATAACACTGCAAAGAATGGAAACTCTATGGCAGTTCATCGTGCTCGTGAGAAACCTGTCTATAAATCAAGAAGCAGTCATTTGAACAGACAAAAGGACACTGAATGGTTTAATATTAGGAAAGGTGTCGCTCAAGGTTCTATCTTTTTACCAAATTTACTCAAAATGAGTAGATAATCTCAAGAGCTAGAACATAAGAAGTCATGGTTTTAATAGGAAGATTTATTAAAACCCAGTAATATGCAGATGGTACAACCTTGCTTACTGTAAATGAAGCATCTACTGTTGGTGTTGTTCTTGTTGTTCTTGTTAGTTGTCATTGCGTTAGTTCCAACCCTTAGCAACCCTATGTACAACAGAATGAAACATTGCACAGTCCAGGGCCATCCTCACAAGTTTCCTATGCCTGAGTCCACCAATGCAGCCCTAGTATGAATCTATCTTGTCCAGGGCCTTCCTCTTTTTCACTGCCCCTCCACTTTACCGAACACTTCTCCAGGGACTGGTTTCTCCTGACAGCATGCCCAAAGTCCGTAAGGTTAAGTCTTGCCATACTTGCCTCTAGGGAGCTTTCTAGCCTTGCTTGCTCCAATCAGATGAGTTTGTCCTTTCAGCAGCCCACGGTATTTCCAACATTCATCACCAGCACCACAATTCAAAAGGGTCTATTCTTCAATGGTCTTCCATATTCAAAGCCCAGCTTTCAAAAACATATAATGCAATGGAGAATACTTGGGTCAGCTGTACCTTAGTCCTTAAAAAAAAATCCTTGCTCTTCAATACTCTAGAGAGGTCTTGTGTAAGCAGATTTACCCAATGCATTATTTTTGATCTCTTGACTGTTGCTTACATGAGCACTGACTGTGGATCCAAGCCAGACCAAAATCCTTGACAACTTCAAACTTTATCAGAATGTTACCTCTGGTTCAGTTCTAAGGATTCTGATCTTCCTTACATTGCACTGTAATCCATATAGAAGGCTACAATCTTTGATTTTCACCAGCAAATTCCTCCTCACTGTCAGCAAGGAAGATGTGTCCTCTACATACCGCAAGTTGCTAATAAGTCTCCCTCTAATCCTGGTGCCATACTCTTCTCCGTATAACCCCGCTTCTCTGGTGATTTACTCAGCATATAGATTGAAAAAAATATGGTAGAGGATACAATCTGAGGCATACCTTTCCTGATTTTAAGCCATGCATTATGCGCTTGTGCTGTTAGCACAACTGCCTCTTGATCCATGCATAAGTTCCCCAGGAACACAATGAAATGTTTCAGAATCCCAATTCTTCTTAAGGTTACCCACAGTTTATTATGGTTCATAATCAATGAAGCACATGGAAACAAATTTCTGTTATTCTCTGCTTTGAGCCAAGATCTATCCGACATCAGCAATGATATCCCTTGTTGGACATCCTTTTCTGAATCCGGCCAGAACTTCTGGCAGTTCCCTGTCAATGTACTGCTATAACCATTGTTGGATGAGATTAGTTAGAATTTTACTTGTATGATATCAAGGATACTGTTCTATTCTGTTGGATCAACTTTCTTTGGAACGGACACAAATAAAGATCTCTTCCAGTCGGATGGGCAGGTAGCCATCTTCCAATTTCCTGGTTCTTCCAGTCCTTCTTCAACTTTCTGAAACATTTTTATGGACAGTTCGTTAATTCCTCGAGTCTTGCTTTTGGCCAATGCATCCAGTGCAGCTTGGACCTGCTATCATTTGAAATATCAGTGACATAGCTTCCAGTATCACAGCAACACACAAGTCACCACAGTATAACAAACTGACAGATATGTGGTGGGAAGCACTTACTGAAGAATCAAAAATGAAAAAAAAAATTCCCACCCAAAGATAACACAAACTTTACTTCAATTCAGGACTCCATATAATGTGACAGGGAATAAAGTTTACAATGCTCAAGAAGCATAAACAAAGGAAACAATGCACATGAAAAATCAAAAGAATCATGAAAAAGG
>PVJH01030333.1:0-24929 GCA_004026705.1 Nesogale talazaci
GGTGCACAAACAAATGTGGTGAAGAAAGCTGAAGGTGCCCAGCCATCAAAGGATAGATCAAGTGTCTTGAAAGCCTGAAGATAAACATTAGACCATTTACCTGAGATGAGACCACAGCCACACAGAAGAAGCACAACAGCCAGCATGGTCAGATGGTGGTGAAAGTGGTAAAAGGTCTAGGCAATAGACATCAAATGGGCCGGAAACAAAACAAAACAAAACAAACATATATCACCGTGTGCACACATCCCCAATGTACCAATTGAGGACATGTAAGAGCATGAGCAAGGGTGGTGAAGAAAGCAGAAGGACCCAGCCATCAAAAGATAGGGCATCCGGGGTCTTAAAGGCTTGAGCACAAACAAGCAGCCATCTAGCTCAGAAGCAACAAAACCCACCATAAAAGAAGATCACTTACCTGTGCAATCATGAGATCCTGAAACAATCAGGTATCAAAGAACAAAAATCAAAATCAATGGACCAATTGACTCCCGATATCACTGATGACAAATGGATACAAAGGCAAACAAAGTAGAAGAAACGATGGTACCCAGCTAACAAATGACTGAATGCCTGGAATCTCAAAGACTTGAAGATATTCGAGTCACCATTCAGCACAGAAACAGCAAAGTCCACATGCAGGAAGCACACCAGCATGCGTGATCAAGAGGGGCCGAAGGGAGCAGATATCGAGCACCAAAGAACAAGAATCACATCATTACATAGGAGGAGGAGAGCAGGGTGGGGACCTAAGGCCCACTGGTGGGTAATTGATCACCCCTTTACAGGGGAGTCACGGGGAGGAGACAGACCAGTCGGGGGGCAGCCAGGCAGTGATGATGCATACAAGTTCCCTCTAGTTCCCTAAGCCTTCCTCCCCGTCCCCCAACCATCATGGGCCCAACTCTACCTTGCAAATCCAGATGGACTGGAGAAATCACACTGGCATAGAGGGGAGCTGGAGATATGGGGAAACCAGGATGGATGGGCCCCTTTGGGCCAATGGTTAGATTGGAGATACTGGAAGGGTGGACGGAAGGGGGTGGAACCAACAGCAAGGATATATACACAAGCTCTTATTTGAAGGACGGACATCAAAGGAGTGGGTTGGGGGAGAGGTCGGGCAGTGGCAGTGTACGATATGACAAAACAATAACAATGTATAAAGTATTGAGGGTTGGAGGGGAGGAGAGGCCAGGGGAAGAGGGGAAGGAATGGATAAGCCAATACTAGGGGCTTAAGGGAAAAGGTGGACGATTGGAGAACAATAATAGAAGTGGACATGAGAGGGTGCTTGATGAGTATGCTTATTTATATATTGTGAAAAATGATGTATGAGCCCCCAATAAATGATTGGGGAAAAAAATGAGGCCAGGGGTCAATTGTGGAGTATGCCATTGATTGCCCATGTGTAAGTTCAGACTGAAGTTTAAGAAAACTAAAGCAAGTCCATGGGAACTAGAATGTGATGGTGATTTTATCTTGCCTGAATCTTGAGATGTCTCAAGTACAGATGTCGTGCATTGACCACTAAGAAGAAAGAGCTAAGGAGCTGCAGGACGGCACTACAGCTGAAACATCACCTCTGAAAATAGCAAGAGGGCCTCTAAAATACAGGAAAGATCAAAGTAGATATCAGAATAGATTTGAAACTTTCTCTTCATCCTATGGTAACTAATGTAAAATGAAGAGATGATGAAGTGAAAAATCAGCTCAAAGAGTCAAAGTCAGAAAAAAAATAAATAAAAAAGGAGTCAAGGTCCGATATTATAATGAAATGTATAAAGACCTGGTGTTAGAAAATCAAAAAGATATAGCATGCTAATCATATCTTAGAGAACTCAAGAAAGAAAAAAGGGAAGTCTTGAGTTGCAATATTGAAACATTTTATGGACAAAATTTTGAATGATATAGAAGCATCAAAAGAAGATAGAAACAGATTAACTGTACCAAAAAGAACTTATGGACTTTCAGTCATTTCAAGAGGTAGTATATGAGCAAGTACTAATGGTATTGAAGGAAGAAGTTCAAGCTGCACCCAAAGCATCAGCTCTAATAAGCCTCCATAATTGATGAGATGCAATTCAAATATTGCAATAAGTTGATGGAACACTGGAAGCAATCACTTGTCTATGCAAGGAAATTTGGAAGACAGATACCTGGCCAACTGATCGCAAGAGATCTATATTTACACCCATTCTAAAGAAAGGGGACCCGACAGAATGACAAGATTCTGATATCATCCAACTATTCATAGGGCACTTCCAGCATTTCAGGCCAGTTTCACAAGAAGACTGGGGATATGCATTTTTTGCTGACATCAAATGGATTTTAACTGAAGGCATTGAAGATATCAAGAAGATGCTTAATTGTGTTCATTTTTTTTTGTTGGTTTGCTTTATCTTTTATTATGTGAAGCCATTTGTCTCTGGAGTAAAACAACCTCTTTATAATCTTGAGAAGACGGGGAATTCCAGAACACTTCACTGCTGTGTTACTGAATCTTCTCAGGGATCATGGGGCAGTTGTGTGAACAAAACAAGAGAAGATTGCATGGTTGCAATTCAGGCAAGGTATTCATCAGGTTTCAGCCTCTCACCATCCTTAATCAAGCTGTATGACAAAGCAAGTAATCAGAGAAGTTGTGTCATTTGAAGAAGAATGTAGCATCAGAATTGGAGGAAGGCTTGTTAACAATCTTTGATAATCAGGAGAAACATCTTCTTCACTGAAAGTGAAAGGACTTGAAAAACTTGCTAATGAAGTTCACGTATTCCAGCCTCTGTATGGTACATTAAATCATAAAGGAAACTAAATGACATGTTACATTGGGTAAATATAACACACAATGCTCTAAAGAGTGGAAGAGTGTTTCTATTTCCTCATTTAAGCATGTGAAACTTGGACATTGAATAGGAAACCTGAATATGCACAGATCCATTTGAATTGTGGTCCCAGCGAACAACATCAAACGTTCTACAGATTGCCAAAATATGAACAAATCTGTCTCAGAAAATGTACCCGAAAGGAAACATGCTGAGACTTCATCTTATGTACTTTGGACATATTGTCAGGAGAGTCATATTGCTGGAGAAAGGCATTATGCTTGGTAAAATAGCAGGGAGAGTGGGGGAATGGGCACTGAAAAGAAGGGCCTCACCAAGGTGGATTGACAGTGGCTGCAACAATGGGATAAACATAAGAACAATTGTGAAGATGCCACTGTGTTTCTTTCTGTTGTACGAAGAGTCACTATGTGTGGAGACCCATTTCCTGACAGCTCAAAACACGGTATAATCCTGGTACCTAGCAAGGGGTGGGGTAGTGAGCTGGCTAATAAAGTCATTTATGATTCTGGGAAAAAGTCAATTATTTTTATATTTTCATGTATTTCCCTACTCAGTTCAAACATTACCTCTGAGTTTCAGTCATAAATCTAATTGCTTGACCAGAATATCCAGGTGGCTACAAAATAGCTAATCTGAATTTAGCCTGACTCAGTGAGTTGTTTATTTCTAAATATGAATTTACACTTGTATCAAATTTCCTTAAAACTGATCAGCTTAAAACTAAGCAAAGTCACTTCCTTCCCTTCTCCTTTAATTTCAGGTGTGATACTAAATCTTTGGTACTGTTTCCAAAAATGTTATTCCCCTCCCCCCAAAATTATTTACTACTTCTGAAAACTCTCTGGTTCAAGTCACTGTCCAAGCCACCAAAAGTATTTTAATGCCCCACATTGTATAGTTCTTCTTTTGTCAACATAAACATTGATAATTTTAAAATAAGACCTGCTGTCAAAGAACTAAAAATCGTATCATTATAAATGAGGGGGGTTACTGAGTGGGAATCCAAAGTCCATCAATAGGTAAAGTGACAGTCCCTTACAGAGGGGTTGTAGGGAGCTGAGTCTGTCAAGTGTACAGTGTGGAGGTGAGCAACTTTCCTCTAGTTCTCAAATGCTACCTCCCACTCACTATCATGAGATCAATGCTACCTTACAAATCCAGCTAGACCGGGGTAAGTACACTGGCACCGGAAACATGGGGAATTCCATATAGATGATCCCTTCAGCACCAGTGGTGAGTGTAGTGATATCGGGAAGGTGAAAGGAGGGTGGAGTGGAAGGAGGGACCCAATTGCACGGATCTACAAATGACCTCTCAAGTTTGAAAAGTGGGGTAGTGGGTGAACAGACACATCATACAGAGTATGATATGAAAAAGTAATAACAATTTGTAAATTATTAAGTGTTCATGAGAGAGTGGCGGTGGGAGGGGAAATATGGGGAGCTGGTATTAGGGTCTTAAGTGGAAGGAGGATTTTGGGAGGTGATGATGGCAACTAGTGTGCAAATGTGGTACTCATACATTGACGTATGTATTGATCATGATGGGAGTTGGATGAGCACCCAATAAAATGATTTATTAAAAAAAAGGAAAAAAAGAAATAAAAATCCTGCATTATATTTTTCTTTAAAATATGACAACACAATTAAATTTAAACATCATAAATCTTCCATAAAACTTTATATTACCAAAGACTGATTTAGTTATCGAAACATAAATCTTATTTGTTAAGTCATTAAAATAAACTAAATTGTTTATTACGATTTGCAAATTTTAGAATGCGGTCAGCATTAATATGATGGAAGCGTATATTCTGTTTCATAAAGCACACATCCATTTATTCAAGGTCTTTGGGTGCCAAACATTTCATCAAGTTTTGTGAAGGGGAAGTTGAAAGGTTATATCATATGTCAATAACTACTGAGTTTATCGATAACTCTGAAACAATCATAAGCGGCTTCTTCAAGAGCAGTCATAAAGCCTCTGTGCAGTAAAGTTTGTGTTCAAAAATTTTATTTCCACATTTTAAATCAATTTCTTACACAACACTGAAACTGATTAATATAATCTGTGCAAAATGATAATCATACCCAGGAGAGTTTTTTCTGGAAATTTCTTTGTTGAGATCCTAGGGCCAAACTAATTAGAGAAAGTGACTTCCACTCTGCCATAAAACCTGATTCTAAATGTCTGCTGCAGAAATGGCTCCTTAGCATAGACCTAAAATTCACAGATAGGTTTTCCTTCTTATAATGATGATATTTCTCCCCTTTCAAAACAGCTTTATCAGCAAACAATCCATATATTGTATAATTCAATATTCATTTATATTGAGAATAGTTTTACAATCAGTAAAACTGATTAGTTAGTTAGTTTTAGAACATTTTCTTCTTTCTTATACTCATTCTTATTAGTACTCCACCACCAATAAATCATTAACCTAGTTACTGTCTCTATAGATTTACCTAACCTTTATTTAATATACAGAAAATCATAACAAAACAATGTGATCAAGAATTTTTATTGGATCAAATTTTCTTGAAATTAATATTGTAATTTTTTAAATCTATCCATCTATCATCTATCAATCATCTATCTATCTATCACTTGAAGGCACCAGGTTTCACTAGATTGAACAAAGGAAATGTGGAAGTTAAAGTATCTGTTTTCAATTTGAAAAGATTAAACATGAAGGGGCGGAGTTTGGCCCCATAATCAGTTTGCAGCTTGAGGACTTCATTTGGATGGACTGAGGAGGCCAATATCATGTTGGAGACAGTATGCAGACAGACTCCCTGTGAGACATTTCAGCTGACAAAACACATGAAGCTATGCTAATGCCTTAGCTGGAGGAGTCACTTAGAGGCCTCTGCTAATGCTGAGATGCTTATATAGATTCTGGATTCACCAGACTTTCCACCCACTGGCCTGTGATCTTCCTGTATCCGGTGCAATTCCATGTGTTATGTGAGTGTTAAGGGGACTTTATAGATTGATACTGGACATCTGAGTTAATAACAAATGTATAGACTTGATCTGAACTGAGCTGGGGAGTGTTTTCAATATCCAATTGCTCTTTTATATAAAGCTCTTTCTTATACAAGAGTATCTCTCTGGATTTATTTCTCTAGTCAACCCATAATAGATGAGAGTTGAACTTTAAAAGAAAGAGATTATCCTGGGTAATGGGATATTTAAGCTATTTTTCACCCAAGAGAATTCTTACAGTGTGAGAGTAGCACTGAGTAGATAAACCATGACAGAAAATAAGTCTATCTTTCTTAATATTCAGAAGACAGATTTCAGAAATGTAAGAATAGATGGAAGGTGTTCTTGGAAATCATAGAAGTAGATAACTTTTAGGGTGAATCACTTAGCTCTTTGTATAAAATACATTCAAAACTGTTGTCTAGTCTCTGAAAGATGTATGTGCAGAAAAAAAGTGAAGACCAAAACCAAAAAGCTGTTAGGATCTCGGTAAAAGGAACACTTAAAAAGCTGAATAAGAAGATGAGAAATTTTTTTATGATTTCCCAGGCAGGCTTATATCAAGCTTCTGTCAACTGAAATTAAGTGTCTGCCGAAATGAAAGTAATAAGAAACCCAGAAGTTGTAACATAGTTCATATGTGATGATTGTAAAATAAACATATGAAGGTAAAGGATAGTATGACCTTCAGTCAAACTAAAATGTGGTCAATACAATTAGACCGGAGGCTAATGTCTGGGGTCTTCATAGCCTGTGAGAACTTACATCGGTCTGGTCTAGATCAAGGAAGAAACTAGTTTACACTACTACTAGTTCATGAAATGAGGATTCATCGATTATTGAATCAGGAGAAACAGATTCCCCAATGCCTTAATGACCGTTCTGATCAAGGTCACAATTGGTAGATCCTAGCAGAAGGTGAATAAAATGTGGAACAGAACTCAAGATCTTAAAATGCCTTAGCTTACCACTCAGGTTTAGAACAGAGAACTTCATGGGGCTACTCTTCTGAGATGCTCCATAATCCTGAACCCTAACTATCCCCTTAGGGTACTCCAAGCTAAATGATAGATTGGTTCATAAAATAAGCACGTCTCCATGATTATGGAGCATTTTAAAGAAATTTGAGAACAAATAATCAAAAATTACTTTAATATAAAGTAGAAGAACAAGATGCTATAGGAAACATTACTAGAATAAAAACATTAAGAAAAGAATTAATGAGTATATTAAACCATCGTGAAAACGTAAGCATTGCCTCTGAACAACTTACTCATAGTAAGTTATAGAAAGGGAACCAAAGTGACGATGCAATCTTTCACCAAGTTTACAATAGAATATTATAATAAATTACAATGTTACAATGAAATGTTTGAAAGGAAATAACAGGTCCTGATGAAAGCAATAGTTAGGTTGAATAAATATATTTTCAAAACAATCATTATGAATATATCAAATACATAAAATACTGAGTCAGTGAACATGGAGTCTTAGGTAAATAAGATATTCTGTGAAAATTTTTAAAAAAGGTTCTAATTCTAAAACTATGAAATATTATTACTTCAAATGAAAATCCATTAGTTGGATTAAACAGGTTTTCTAGGAAAATAGAATGTATAAAGTGCAGGTATCAACATATCAATAAAAAGAAAATCTATTGTCACTGGATTGATTCCAACACACGCAGACCTTAGAGAGGGTTTCTGAGGCTGTCCATCTTTCTGGGAACACACAGCTTCATCTTTCTTCCTAGTACTAAGTGATGAGTTTAACCCACTGACCATGCCATTAGCCATCCAAGCTTTCCAACAGTGCCATCAGGGACCCTTCAACATATTATATAATTTAAAGATCAGATAGAAAATAGCTTTTAATTACAGAATCCATAATTTAGTAATTATATAAATAATGGCAGAATTCTGCTTAGGGGTAATTTAGGTCAAAAAGAATTGGAAGTAAAATGATATTTTTAGAGGGCCAGCAAAATAAAATGATCCCTGTCAACTCATTATTCTAAATCTAGGAAAATAAAGTTTTAGAAGTCTCTAAAACCAAATTCGTTACAATAAGGCTTGTGCCTCAAAAATGCCAAAATAAGGCCTTCTTGTTTAGTTTTAAGATCACTAGAAAAAAATCTTGGATTTACAGAAAATAGTAAAAAGTACAAAAAGGAGAAAACTACCCATGACTACATACTACATTATGTTAAGAATGCATTAATATTTATTGGGTTTTTTTTTGGTAGGGGGCATCACTGCTCTTTGGTGGTGGGAGTAGTAGGCCAAGCCTCTGATCCTATGGAGCTGCTGCTGGATTTGAACCTCCATCCCAGTGGGCCACAGTGCCATGCACAATGAATGTATTAATATTAAAGCTCAGATGAGCACATGGAACACATCTCTGCATGGGAAGAACTGGAGGAAATTATGCTAAGCAAAGTCAGTCAATCACAAAAGGAAAAGTATGGCATGGGCCCCCTGAGGTAAGTAGAAACAGTATGGTGAGTATAAAAGAGAAGACTCCTATATACCATATTAGCTGGTCAAAGAGATATGGTAAGGGGAGGAGGGAGGACCAAACCCAGGGAGGTACACTTTGGATGCAACACAGTAATGCGGGAAGGGTGAGGAGGTGGAGGGGAGTTAAAAGGGAGTTCAAAAGTGAAAGGATAACAGAGGGAACGGGGCACTAATCCACCCAGGGAGGGAGTACGGGTCTTGTCTCCACAGAAACCGGAGTGGGCGAGCAGTTCCTACCACGAAACACCCAACCATGAGGACAATGTGGACGCATGGAAGGATGCAAGAAAAGAGAGCTATAGAGCCAGACACAACCAGAGTCAGATGGACTCCCATCCCTAGTAGTGGGCGTGGCAGGGAAAAGGGTGGGGGAGGGGCCAGCATCCCACACCCACAGGGACAAAGAAAAGAAGGGAGGAAGAGGAAGAGAGCTGGTCCAAGCTCCATGCCGACACATGATGCTCAGAGAAATACATCCCTCTGGAGACCCATTACGCCACAGAAAGGACTGGGCAAATGATTCCTGGGGGCACGAGAGAGGAGAGGAGAAGAGGGGGGGAACAAACACATGGACGGGTTGGGGGAGCAACAAGTGGTCGGGAATCGATGGAAAGGAGGGTGTGGGAGGTCTGGTCGGGATTAAGCAAGGACAATGAATCTATGAGAAAACAATGAAACACCTATGAAGGTGGAACATGATGGTGGGACAGGAGGGAGATGGAAGGAAATAGAGGAAAGAGCTAGAAGGCAAAGGACACTTACAGAGGTCTAATCATAGGTATGTCCATACATAGATACAATGATCTATTATAAGGTGGGGATAAATTTAAGAACATATCTATAGGCCAAATATTAGGGTAACAAGTGGACCTGGGACCCTCACCCTGGTGCCCCCTCAATGCAAGAACACTGTTCTATGAATCTGGCATTCCTCGAGGCTCAATGGCCCAACATGATCACTGAAGTAAAATGGGTGCACAAACAAATGTGGTGAAGAAAGCTGAAGGTGCCCATCAAAGGATATATCAAGTGTCTTGAAAGCCTGAAGATAAACATTAGACCATTTACCTGAGATGAGACCACAGCCACACAGAAGAAGCACAACAGCTAGCGTGGTCAGATGGTGGTGAAAGTGGTGAAAGGTCTAGGCAATAGACATCAAATGGGGGGGGGGGAGAAAACAAAACAAAACAAACATATATCACTGTGTCCACACATCTTCAAGGTACCTATTGAGGACATGTAGGAGCATGAGCAAGGGTGGTGAAGAAAGCAAATGGTGCCCAGCTATCAAAAGATATAGCATCTGGGGTGTTAAAGACTTGAGCATAAACAAGCAGCCATCTAGCATCAAAACCCACCATAAAAGAAGATCACTTGCCTGTGCGATCATGAGGTGCTGAAACAATCAGGTATCAAAGAACAAAAATCAAAATCAATGGACCAATTGACTTCCGATATCACTGAAGACAAATGGATACAGAGGCAAACAGAGTAGAAGAAACAATGGTACCCAGCTAACAAATAAATGTCTCTGGAGTCTCAAAGACTTGAAGATAATCGAGTCACCATTCAGCACAGAAACAGCAAAGCCTACATGGAAGAAGCACACCAGCATGCATGATCAAGAGTGGTCAAAGGGAGCAGATATTGAGCACCAAAGAACAAGAATCACATCATTACAAAGGAGGAGGAAAGCAGGGTGGGGACCTAAGGCCCACTGGTGGGTAATTGGTCACCCCTTTAAAGGGGAGTCATGGGGAGGAGACAGACCAGCCAGATAGTGATGATGCATACAAGTTTCCTCTAGTTCCTGAAGCCTTCCTCCCTGCCCCCCAACCATCATGGTCCCAACTCTACCTTGCAAATCCAGATGGAATGGAGAAGTCGCACTAGCATAGAGGGGAGCTGGAGATATGGGGAAACCAGGATGGATGGGCCCCTTCAGGCCAGTGGTTAGATTGGAGATACTGGAAGGGTGAAGAGAAGGGAGGGTGGGGTTAAGAGATGGAACCAACAGCAAGGATATACACACAAGCTCCTATTTGAAGGACAGACATCAAAGGAGTGGGTCGGGCAGTGTAAGATATGACAGAACATTAACAATGTATAAAGTATTGAGGGTTGGAGGGGAGGAGAGACCAGGGGAAGAGGGGAAGGAATGGAAAAGCTGATAGTATGGGCTTAATGGAAAAGGCGGACGATTGGAGAACAATAATAGAAATGGACATGTGAGGGTGCTTGGCACAGTATGCTTATTTATATATTGTGAAAAACGATGTATGAGCCCACAATGAAATGATTTAAAAATTAAAAGAAAAGATTAACAACTTGGGACTGCCTGATATTGCTTTGGGAATTTAAAATAATAATAATAATAGTTATTATTATCATTGGATATTCAGTTACTAAAAATGGTGAAGTAATATTTGGGGAAAATCCAAGTCCATGTCATCTTCTTTGTTCAAATATTTGTTTGCATTTAAAGATAACATGTGAGGTGTAACTTGACGTAAATAATTAAAACAACACAAATTGAATGAAGCCAGGGTGCAATTCCCTTATCCGAGGCTAGCTAACACTACATTAAAATATCGTAAATTTTTAAAATGACAATAAAAACATATACTCCAATAAATTTTGGACTTTTTAACATTCAAACTTAATGAAAATGAGTAAATGTGTATTGCTATTAAATCATAGAAACTTTTATTAAACCACAAAAACAAAATGTGCAGTTATCATTTCTCAACCTTTCACCCAAATATTCCTCTCTCTTCCATTTACACCATATCAATATCGCATTTTCATCATACTCAATCTTGTTCCCTTTAAATGTTCTGGGAGTTTGGAGAACAAAAGTAAATCTGAGGGGCAAGATCAGGGCTGTAGGGTGGTGGTGGTTAGATTGTATGTCAAGTGGACTCCTCTGAATAAAGGTAGGGATAGAGAACAATATATAAATAAGATCACAGACAAATGATGCCTTCTTTGACAACTTTGGAATAAGAGAGATGCCGCACAAACTCAGATTATCTTGTTCCTTCTCCTTATGCTAACCTTCCTCCTGGGTCTGATTGAGAAATGTGTTCTGTAGCTTACCGACAACCCCAGGACCATCAGCTCGATTCAGGCGGATGGCCTCAGATTTATTCAGCTCTGCATTCATCAGCCTATGGTTCTCCTGTTTCATCTTCTGGACTCCTTTTCATAAGACGCTATAGACGCACAGGTCACAAATCTCCAGCTGACTTATGGATTTGAAGTATACCAGACTTCAGTTCTACAACTGTGTAAGCCATTGATAGACATACCTAAGTCACTTTCTATGAACACACACATACAAGTGTCACTGCTTTTCTGGTGAACCCAAGCTAACCTAAGAGTACACAGGGAGGAGTCTCCCATGAACTTCTAACCAACATTGCTATGACTCTGAAGCCATATATAGTTGTGATGTTCTCATAGGAATAGCATTACTATTTAACTTTTCTTGCTTTTTCTTATTAAACAAATGTTCATTTTCTTAAAACTTCTCCATATGAAGCTTTTGTTTTCCCTATATCCTTTGATAAAATTGTTATTATTCTTTGTTATTTTTGAACACCAAGAAAAAATCCCCATAATCTTGAATTTAATTGGCTTAGTATATACTCTCAGAAGGCACTGTTTTGCTTGGGCCTTATATTTCCTTTTTTAAAAGATTGAGGGTATTACAGACATGTTTGAACACATTTGTGAGGGGAATAAACCGTTGCCTATATTAACTGTACTGTTAACAGAATTAATTTCTCATTTAAGTCTTCTGCATGGTGAGAACATCACCAAGGCTAGGAAAACTGAACTCAGTGCTTGGAGGCACTTCCAGCTCACAGCGAGAGTCTATGTGAAAGTACATTGTTAGCACTCTCAGACCAACAATTTTCAGAGGAATATTGAAATCCCTTAAATATGAAGATATATCTAAAGTCAAGTATATTAAGAAAGAACTGAAAAAAAGAAAGAACTGTAAAATTAGTAAAATAATCTAAGAAAATAAAAGGAAAGGACAAACAGAGTAAAGATGAATACAGATTGGACCAAAAAAATGGAATTAAACTCAATCAGATATTTCAGTGATATTTAGATATTCAGTGATGATATAAATTAGCACCTAAATTAAAAATCAGTGACTTTTTCTAGAACACTAACCTGATAAAAGAATACATTTTAAATAGAAAGACCCAGATAGATTGAGAATAATGCATGAAAAATATTATGCCTTATAACCTATAAGCAAGCACTCTAGATTACAAGACAAAGGATATGCTGAGCTGAGAAGAAAAATTATGCAATAATCAAAGCATTAATTTATCACAAAACAAATATCAGAACACCTGAAAAAAAAATGTGTTCATTTGATTACAGAATGTCAAAGCATGCAAAAAAAGGTGAAAGTGTTTAAAGAATAGTCAAATCTGCAGTCATAATTTATTATTTATAGCCAATAAGAAAAATAACAAAAATTCAGTTAGGGTAAAGAAAATATGTGTTCTAAACTTTTTTGTGTACTCTAAACTTTTGATCACTTAAAAACTTTATAAAACAATCTAAACATTGCAGTTCACCAGAAAATTTTCAAAAAAAGAATTTTGCTGTGGCACAAAATTAGCCTCAATATTTTTCAAAATATAGAAATGTTACACCTCTTAGATTAAATTTTGTAGGGAAATTAATCTATAAAAGTACATTTTCAAAGGTAGAGACTTATTCAGTCATTTCAAGCTAGAGAAACTGTCCCTGTTGTGGATTTAATTATAAACTTCTTGCTTTGACCTTTATTAAGCTTCTAGAGATGTATAATGTCATGGAAACATTAATAAGTTATTAGCCTTGTCTAAGAAATGTCATTTTGCTTCCCTGTGCTATTCTGTGATCTTACCTTGAACAGTTTAAGAAGACTATTTTGTATTCTCTGTGTTTCTGAGTTATTTATCCTCAGGGACTGCCTTAAAGAAGCTTTTCAATGACTTCTCTTTGGACTTTTGATGCCCAGGTTACCCACAGAAATCCAGAAGACTCCAAATATCAGTTACATTGTCACTTTTTTTGGGGGGGGTGAGGTGGTGGGGAGAAAGCTTGGGCTTTCTACTCATGTGAAAGAACTACAATCTGGAAATCCACAGGTACAACACCACCTCTCTGATAGGATCGCCATACGAATGTACTCTATACGAATGTGCTCTATGGTAATGGGTTTGGATTTGGGGTAGGTTTTTTTTTTTAACTGACTTCTTTTTGTGAGGGGGGCATCATTGACTCTGGTTGTCATGGGCTCTACCCAGTGCTGCTCCTGAGAGCCGCTGCTGGATTTGAACCGCCAAGCCCCCTGGGCCGCTGTCCCGCACTCAACCACTTATGCCACTGGGGCTCACCCCCTTAACTGACTTCTTTTGAATATAACAAAACCCTCCATAACCATCCTTTTCCTTTAATCTGTGTCCTCACAAGCTCCCAGCCTTCTTTTTCTGTGAATGTCAAATAGCCACTATATGATGTCCTTGTAACCTGGAAACTCTACTGAAACATAAACGTTTTTTTTTTCTGGGACTTGTTCTATCATTCCCAGAGTTTTATCTTTTCAGAAATTTTAAAGGAAATCATCCCCCATATATCCCAAATCTCTTAGTTTCAGCATGAACTACTAGCACAGCATAGTATGTATTCTACATATTTCCTCTTTGAAATAAACTTTGCTTTTCCACATTGTTTCTGAAGTACAGAAAAATGGCAGAAATGATAGAGTCCTAACACCTTCAGAACTGATTCTGAGTTTTTATCAACTATCTGCATTTTATTAGTATGGCACAGTTGGCATTATTGATAGTCTGCTATCTCTACCTCCAGGAGGAAGATGAAACCTTCTGCTCCCTTACAGTTGCAGTCTCAGAAACTCAGGGAGGCGAAAGTTCTCTGGGCTATTTGTTTGCTTGATGGCAATGGGAAGTAAAGCCCAGGCTCTACTCAGATCATCATGATTTCTATCGAATGATGTTCTCTGGCGCAGAACCTTGTTGCGGCTACCACATTTCATTTAACTGCCATTCCTCTTTCGACTTAATGATTGATGACATTTTACTGATTTTTGTATGACTTTGAAAATTAGGAAATATTCTAGGGAAGGTCTTGCCTGTAATATTTTTTCTACTTGAGTTTATCTGGTTCTTTTGTCCTATGATCAGATTGATGAATTGACTTCTTGAGAGAAGCATCTAGAAATAAAATTTGATTCTCATCACTCTATATCAATTATGCACAGTATCAACAGGACTTAAGAATATCATTTTGATGTTTACATGTATCATACACTGCAATAGTCATTACTGGGTTTTCCTACTCACAATGACCATTTCTTTTCCTTTTTATACAGAATTTTTTTGGAGGGAAATGACTATGTACAACTCATATTAAATGAGTGGAGATAGATGCTCCATGTTACTGACACTGGACTCATTACATAAATGATTTCAAATTCATCTGCATATGAGATTTATTTATAATCCCATTTGTTTAATCAACCAATTATTTACACTAATGTGTACTCACACCCTTTTGTGGCCATATCTTGAATTCCAATTCTGTACTCACTTTTTTTTTCATAATAAAACCTTTTATTTGTCTGCATTAAGTCTAGATTTTAAACAGATTCTTAAACTGGTGGCTCACAGCCATCATCCCATTCCACTTTTGTACCTATTTTATCTCCTGTAGATTTTAGAACTACCACCTTCACCATGAAGCTCCATGAGTATTCCCACTCAAAGTTGGGCTTTTACAACATCTTTGTGGTCCTGACAAACACATCATGGAGCGAATAAATAGACTGGCAAGTCTTTTCTATGTCTTTCCCAATGCCAAGTGGAATCAATTTATTGACCACTTCTTCAAGTCATTTGTCTGCACCTCTCAGGTCATGATACCCATCATTTTCTTTTGGATTTGGCGGAACTGTTGGTGCTGAGCATAAGAGATCTTCCAAATCTGATTATTGCATTTTTTAGTAAAACCAACACAGAACACACAAAGCAGATACCCATCGGTAGTCTTGACATCAACATGGGCTTCAATCATGATCTGTCATTTTTGACCATGGAACGCATCTTGTCCCGTGTAAGATCCATGCCAACTTTACTGCTCAAAATATTCTCATTTTTTTCCCTTCGAAAGCTCTTTGAGTATACTACTGTGGGTTTTTTTGGTCATAATCTCATTAATATTAGTTTGCTAATTATCTTATCAACTCTATTTTCTCCAACCATTCCCATATACTTATCCATTGGTTTCTACAGTTATTCATCATGTCCTATGAGAGCATATGCTCAGAAAATAGTTTAGCATATATGTAAATGAATTAAAAGCTGGTGTAAAGAGTTCCAGCATTTCACTTTAAGAAACAGTTTCTGCTGGTTGGCTAGGTCACCGCTCACATTTTCCAGAGTTATCTACTTGTTAGGGTCCAAGGTCCGAGTTGTCTGATAGACTCTCAATGCCGTCCTTGATTTTCCTCAGTGAGTAATCTGAGACTTACAACATGTAAGTGAATCTGTCAGCCTGGTTCCACACTAGGGCCTGTTCTTATTGCTGTTGCTATTATGGTTATTAGGCACCAGCGAGTTGGTTTCAACTTATAGTGATCCTGCATAGAAAGAAGTGAAACTCTGAGAAGAAAGTCGAATCACATATGACGTATCCCAGTTGCAATAAGTGTGATTTCCCTAGCCTGTGAAAAATAAGTGGATTCCACTTGACTTTCAAGTGCTCTGTGGTCCATTGGAGCAGGCCTGTGCGGAGTACTCTGAAGAGGACTGACAGGGGAATTCTCTTTGGGCTTCATCAAGCAATCGTTTTCTGGACTCTGCCCAGCACAGTGCTTTTCTACTGCTTGAGAATTCTTCAGATTCAAATTTCTCTAGGGATTCCTGTCTTCAGCACCTTTAACACATGCCCTGACAACTCCATTTTTATCTCATGCTTCCCTGCTTTAAAGCACACATGAAACATATCTTTTGGTCCAGCAATGCATGTAGAAAGGACACAATTTGACAAAGCTAATATTGTCCCCTCCCCATAGAATCATCTTTCTAGAATACATACAAAATCATGAATATTTTATATGTCATTGCTTTCATCTAAATTAAGCAGAACAATTGATGCTACCAAGTCTAGACCATATGATCCTCTTCTACTTGACAGGCTTGTCATCTCCAAGCATAACTGTGAGAAATATATTACCCATTATCTGTGTTTCAGTTACATAATTGTTCAATAAGCAAGCACAATCATACCAGAGCAAGTGGCCTAGTTTTAGATGGACACTTGCAACCATGTTCCTTCACTCTGAGTCTGACAGAGTACACTTAATTTCCAAAGTTGCTTAAATCAGGACCATACCCCCAACTGTCTTCATGAAAGTTGCTTCATATCCAATATACTATAAAACTGTGGCTGTATTGACACAATTCAAAATCCATTCATTCTTGCATCTTAACATTTTCTAAATAATTAAAAAAAATAATTTTCAGCCTTTGAGGTTTACTCCTGGAGCTAAAAAATAGTATTTCTTTTTATACAAATCCAGTCATGTGCTCAATATCATAAATTCTTTCAGGATAAATAGTTTATTGTCCTGAAAAAATTAATTTTAATGTGTACATTTAACTATCCTACCAAAATTTCCCTCCCCAACCCATTGATGGTGACTGATTTGCTTGTAATCCTTCTGGATTTTTCTTCCCAGAAAGGCATAGCATTGGATTTTTATATATTGCCTACTCCTTTCAGACAAATGCCTTAATAATTAGAAATATATACTGAACGTTCTGTCTTACCAGTTTGTGATTCGATAGTTCATTTATTTTTACCATGAATAGTAATCTCTTCATTTTTAAGTTTTTGATGTGAAATGGATGGAAGTAAAACAACAACATTGGTTTTCCATTTAATAATGTATTCACATTTTGGTTTGACAATGACTGCAATCTATACAATACAACAACACTCTTCAACTTTTTGTCCTTTTTTGTCCTTTTTTTGTCCTTTTTTGTCCTTTCTTATTCATTCCCACTATATGAGCTTCTTCCTTGGGCAAATGCTGCTTTTTTGATCGACCATGATTGATTATTCTAATGATTGTATATATCCCTGTTGGGCTATCCACCTTATAGACTGTCCACTGTTTGACCGGAATTTGATCTTTGAGAGTGAGTTCAATTCCAGGGTTGAAGACATTCTAAGGACCATATTGTTGGGAGTTCTACCAATCTTTCCACGAATTAGAGTCTGATTGTTTGAAATTATTTTGATTTTAATTTCTTCTTGATCTCTCATCCTGGGTAGGACCTTCTAATGCTATCCCTGGTAGACAGATTCCATACATTTCTGATCTCAGGATCATCACATCTCATGTTGGCATTTTCCATTTGTCCTTTGAACTAGTTGTTTCCTTTTAAAATTATTTTCTTCACTCATCTTTGCTCCAGTAGCTGCAACTTTGGTGGTTTTTCAGATCCCAGTGACTTTTATACAAAATATCTCGGATCGTTTTCAATCGTAAGCATATAAAACAGCTACATGTTGACGTCTTTTTTTTTTTTTGGTGTTTGGTTTTTTGGGCATCACTGCCCTCTGGTGGTGGGAGTAGGAAGCCCAGCCTTTGCTCCTGTGGAGCTGGAATTGAACCTCCATCCCAGTGGGCCACAGTCCCGGGCACAACCATTATGCCAGGGCTTAGCCCTGATTTTTTTTTTTTAAGAGCATCTTCATTCCTTCCATGTTGAAGAAATGATGAATAAAAATTCCCTTATTTTCTAGGTCCAGGTTGTGTTAAACGCATGTTTCAAATAAGTTGTTTAAATCTTTAGATGACCAACAGCTTGATCATATCTGTAATCCCAGGTTTAAATTTTTCAGAAACTACAAACCAGTCTTCCAAAGTGATGTTCCAGGCTAGGTCTGGTTTTGTTGTGAGCTAAACATTGAAATACTCACCACAAGGTCAGTAGTTGAAACTCTCCAGTCGTTTCTCTGGGAAACAATGAGACAGTCTGTCCCCACACAAAGATGCCAAGTCTCAGAAACGCAGAGGAGCAGCTCCACTCTGTCGTCATGGGTGCGAGGAGTCTCCATCAACTCAGCAGCAGCTGTTTGTTTGAGGACAGGGCTATTGTTGTCCTGTGTCATCGCCAGCATTTTCTTCTTGGTGGTAGGCATGTTACTTGGCGTGCAGGGTGTCTTCTTGTTCTAATCTACATCCCCTTGAGGATAGATGTTGGACCCTTGTGCAAATGTTTCTTTCCAATTCATACGTTATCTTGGCTTGAAGAATCTGTTCACATATCTTACCCATTTTTTAAAAAGTGTTTTCTTATTATTGTTATGACTTACATATTGAACACAAGTTCCTTATCAGATTTGTTTTGCAAAAAAAAAAAAAAATCCTCCTGCAGTCTGGGGTTTGGCTTGCTAGTCCACACTTCTATGAATTCATGAAAGTGATTAAGTATTTTTTTAAATCTGTGGCTCTTGTGCTTTGACTAAAGAATACTCTTGAATGTGACTGGACATGCTGTCTCTTCAGTTTCTGGTGTGTTTTTCCCCCTGGGACCTCTATTCTCTGAGGGGCTCCAAATCCAGTAATTGTTTTTCTCTTTGCTAAGGTTTTGTTTTGTTTTTAAGACTAGAGTGATGACCTTCAAGCTTTTTACATGTTGGAGATAAAACCAGCAGTCTAATGTACATTGGAAATAGAAAAAAAAAGATTTTTTTTTCTACATGAATGTATGCTATTTTGCTGTTTCTTTTATGCATTTTGCTTATTTTGTGCTAGTTTAAGCAAATTACTATTGATTTTTTTATTTTCTACTGCTAACTTGGATAATGTAGTGTGTTTTTTCAAATCATTGACTATTAACTTTCCTAACTTGGAGTTCATGCATTAATCCAATAAGTATATATTGGTTGTATACAGCATATTGATTTTTCTTAGCATAGAGATAAAATAGGGGGAGAAAGACTATGTTTCTGTCATACTAAAGTTTATGGTGTTGTTATTCTAGTAAAAATGGCACCTGCTAAGCAAAAAAAAAAAAAAAAAGGAAGTGGTTATACAATAAATGCAAAAAAATAAAATTATAAATAAACTAAGCAAAATAAAATTCACCAGCATGTAGTCAATTCTGACTCATAGCATTACCATAGGACAGGAGATACCAACTTTCATGGGTTTCTGATTCTAGAAGACTTTCTGGGCACATACACCTCCGTCTGTCGCTTGTGGAGCAGCTGGTGGTTTTGATCTGCTGACTTAACTCTTAGCAGCCCGATGTGTAACGGGCTGCGCCTCCAGTGCTCCTTTTAAGCAAAAAAGTGAAAGCAGGGAATCTAGTGCCCTGTGTTTCCATATTGTTATTTTTGTTTGGAAAACTATGCTCCAGTGGGAGTATATATTTCTGATAAAATTGGAACATAACTTGCGTTTAATACAAAAATGAAATGTTATATCTTTTCTACAAATGTATTTGGTTTTGATAACTTTATACTCCAATAAAATTGATGACAATGTCTTTTGTTATCAGAATCAGTACTTAGGTTTGTATAGATGTATACACATTAGCTATAGGCATAGTTTATGTAGGAGACCTGGTTGTGGAATCGTTATAGTGCACAGCAGCTAACTGAATGGTCTGGAGAGTGCTCCCCAACAGGTTCAAACCACACTCCTGGCCATCAATTGGATTCTGACTGATGCACTGCTACTTTGTCTTTTAAGGAATGAATTAAAGAAGTGGTTCTCAACCTTTCTAATGCTGAGACCCTTTATAGTTCTTCATGTTGTGGTGACACCCCTCAACCATAAAATTACTTTTGTTGTTATTTCATAACTGTAATTTTGCTACTGTTATGAATCATAAATATCTGATATGCAGGATGTCTTAGATGAACTTGGGAAATGGTTGTTTGATCCCCCAAAGGAATCATGACCCACAGATGGGGAATTACTGAATTAAAGGAAAGCAGGTTATTTTATTGACATTATTTATTTTAAAGTATTTGGATATTGCAAAATGAATCTATTTTTCTTTCTATAGACATTTTTTCTTTGTACTTTCACAATTTCTTAGTTGATAGAATGTATTTGATGATAGCAATAGGAGTGTTGGATAGATTTGGATACTCCACAGAGAAATCAACAGAATCTTTTCATATTTACCTTACTTATCTTTAGCTGTCATCATTCTGCCTTCAGAAAATAACTCACACCTGCCTATTAATACCCACCTACTTTTTAGTCAACTAAAAATGTTTGTCTGAATGAAGTCCCTTTATTGTACAAATGATCAAAATGCACAGGTACTAGCCAATATCCAAAGTTGTGCTTGACCAGAGCCAACTCAGAAGAACCCTATTGGCTGTATGCTTCTTTCAAAGGTCATAGAAAACCCTATGCATACACACATGTGATTACCATGACTTTAAGTGGGTGGACAGCAATATATTTTCTCTGGTTGTAACTGGTTTGAAAACCAATCTTCCACTGTACACACCATTCTCCATGAACATTTGGACTATATCTGTTGAATCTGTAAAAATTGGAATGTTCAATAAATTCTGACTTAATATAAAATCAGAAGAAATTGCTATGTGCTACATCAAAAAGGACAATGTGTTACATAAGAGAGACCAATTTTTGTAAGAGTCTTCATGGATATAATTGTCACAGCCACAAGATGAATTGTCAGAAGGAAAAGTTAAACAATACACCAAGAACTACTTTTTGGAGAACAATGAACCGAACTGCTCCTAAAAAAGATGCACAGCCTTGAAAAGTCTACATAGAATTTCTGGGAGTTGAAACCATAGAATCATGAGTGGGATTTGGATGAAAAGCATGAGGAAGTTAGGTGTAGGCCGCATCTACTCTCCTATAGGCACACAAAGGAGATGATTCCATCACCAGACCAGGAGTAAACTTCTTGCTACAAAATAAACTCAGAAATGTTTCTACCTTCCATCTTTCTTCACCTCATACTGACGTCATCCATTTTCTGCATCATTCTACTCTACTTCGCTGATTGGTTTGATAAGGCATGGCAATAGGTACCCAAAACTCAAAGGCAGTACTCACGATTACAGGAATTTATTAGGGATGTGAACAGGCTTGAAAATGGTCTCTGCTTCTGTGGATCAGGGAGCCTTCTATACCTTCTGCCTCAAGGGCTTGCTCTTGGTTCTCTCCCCTGCTCAGGCCTTGGTTTCTGCACACTTCCTCTGCTCTCTCTGGGCTCTCCTACTTCTTTCCACAGGTCTCTCCCTGGGACACACTGGTGGAACTTCTTCCCTATGATCACAACAGTAGTCCTCTTTCTGCTGCTGAAATAACTTTCTTTCTTTTTTTTAAATCATTTTATTGGGCGCTCATACATTGCTTTTCATCATACATGGTTCAATACATAGTTACAGATACTGTGCCAAGCACCCCCACTTGCCTGTCCTCATCAACATTCTCCCAACATCCACCTTTCCACTTGTGCCCTTGATATGAGTCCCCCATCCTTCCCCCTCCAATTTTTCCCCCTTCCTCCCCCAGTCCTCATTACTCTGAAGTCATTATTGTTTTGTCACATCTTACACTGACTGACATCTCCCCCTGCCCACTCCTGCCTATGTCCCTCCTACAGATAGGAGACAGTCTGCAGATCCCCATAGCTGGTGAAATAACTTTCTTATACTCAAACAAATCAAAACCAAACCCTCTGCCATCAAGTGAATCCCTATATATGTGGTGGAAGAGTCCTCTCCTGTGTCTTATTTTCTCTGTTCCCATGCAGTCACTGGAGAGTCGTTACAAACACTGTGGGTGGAACAGCTGTACATGGCAATTTCACCTCACCACCCAAACCTGAAACTCGCTGGGACAGACCAAGTTGATTCTGACTCATAGCAGCACTAAGAGGTACATTAGAATCCTCCCGGTCGATTTATAAGACTGTAGCTCTTTATAGGACTAGAAGGCCTTGTTTTCTTCTTCACAGTGGCTGGTGCTTTCAAACCACTGATGTTGCCATTAGAGACCCAACACATAACTAAGTCACAAGGGACCCAGGGTGTCAGTAACAAAATCCCACAAATTTCCCAGAATAAGGGAACTGATTATTAAAATATTTTGGAAATGAAGAATTTTAATTTCTGTTTTCATCTGGAAAGCTGGTTTCAGATTGTATTTTTGTGTGTTTTGTTACATAGAAATTTACATGGTTATCACAGATTCCCTGAGTAGTTACTTATAATAGATTTTTTGAAAACCTGCAGGATAAGTTGTTCTCCAAGTTTTCTATAAAAGGAGCTAAATTTATCATAAATCTTGGGAGTATTTTCTGAGCTAGATAAACTTTCATTATGAACTAATATATCACTTGAATTAATCTGTAATGGAAACATTTTAAAGTATAATGACCACATATCATTCGTTAATAAACTCTAAAAGGAAGGTATTTATTAAATTTTCTCTTGTATAGACAGCATATTCCTTCCTAGTCGGGAAGTCCTTCTGAAACCTGTTCCCCTTGGATGACCCTGCTGGTATGTGAAACTCCCATCCTAAAGCTCCAGTATCAAAGGAATACACACACCACTGCAGTACAATAAATGGAAATGCAAAAAAATGATGACTTCACCCCGAAATCAATAAGACATGCAATCAGGACATATTATTTGTATACATATTGGTGTGCATTATTGGTAATTGCTGGTGATTGGTAAGGGAAAAGCTGGAAACAAGGAGGACGTTTCAGAAGTTAAAAAAAATATTGCCCTTAACCAGGTGGACAGAAGGATTTAATTTAGAGGACAGCACTGAAGCTCAGGGCAGAGAAACATGTCTGAGCAGAACACTTGGAAGCAAATAAAGAGGAAGAAGAGAGAGAGGAGCACATCCTGACCCACCAAACTTTGAGGACGATCTCCCCATTCAGACAGCCAACCCACAGAGAGGACCAGCTGGCCAACTCTACCATGAGACACGACACCACTTCCTCTCCCAAAGCCCCACAGGGACAACACTGGAGACACAGTTTCAGGATTGCAGATTGTCTGACCCTACCACACAGAGAAAAACACTCAAGGCATGGGGGGAGCAGGCATGGAAGTCTTGAGGGAGTACCAAGGATAAGCGCGCGGGCCAGGGCGTGGAACCTCATTAGACTCAGCTGGTGGTCACTCCAAGAGGTCAACAAACAGACCTTGAAATATTTACAAGTTTTCATTTATTATTATTATTATTATTTATATACATTTTCTGGATTTTTTTTTCATGTTGCAGTGTTTTCATTTTCTTTTTTCACTTCTTCTTACTATGTCGTGTTGATTTTTTTTATACAAATTACTATCTCTACAAGCCTATATAGTTAAGATGGGCTGGATGATCAGTCTGGAGGAGAAAATTATGGAACAGATGTTTCCAGGGAATACAAGAGAGGGGGAGGTGGGGGAAAGGAGGTGGTGTTGACCAACCCAGGGACCAGGGGACAACAAGTGATCCAATATCAGTGACAAGGAGGGTGTGAGAAGTCTGGTAGGGATTTATCAAGGTTAGGATAACTATGAGAAATGACTGAAACCCAAATGAAGACTAAACATGATAATAGGACAAAACAGAAGTAAAAGGAAACAGAAGAAAGAACTAGTAGGCAAAGGACATATATAGTGGTCTAAATATAGGCATGTGCATAGGTGAACATATTTATATATGATGATGGGGAAACAGATTGATGTGAACTTATTTATAGTTTCTGGATTAAGGCAACAGATGGATATTGGATCTCCACTCAAGTACTTCCTAAATGCAAGAACTCTTTGTTATGTTAAATTGACATTCCATGACGTTCACCTTCCAAACAGCAAATGTGGTGAAGAAAGTGGATGCTGCCCAGCTAGCAAAAGATATATTGTCTGGGGTCTTAAAGGCTTGAAGGTAAATAAGAGGCCATCTGGCTTACAAGCAATGAAGGCCACATGGAAGAAGCACACCAGTCTGTGGGACCATGACGTATCAAAGTGATCAGGAATCAAGCATCAAACAACATAAAGTCATCATTGTGTGCCCACCATCACACTGGGGTTTCTGAAGAGAAAAGTATACATGTTAAAATGTGGTGAAGAAAGATGAAGGTGCCCAGCTATCAAAAGATAGCTCTGGGGTCTTAAAAGCTTGAAGGTAAATAAGCAGCCAGCTAGCCCAAGCAACAAAACCCACATGGAAGATGCACACCAATCAGCTTGTGTGATCATGAAGTGTCAAAGGGATCAGGTATCAGGAATCAAAGAACTAAAATTTTTATTATTGTAAGTGAGGAAGAGTATAGGTTAGGGGACCAAAGTCCATCTGTAGGTAACACACTTCCCCTTGGAAAGGAATCACAGGGAGGAGATGAACCTTTTAGGGTACAGTGTAGCAATGAATACAACTTTCATTTAGTTCTTCAATGTTTCTTTCTCACCACTATCATGATCCCAATTCTATCTTGCAAATCCAGCCAGA
>PVJH01030334.1:0-24933 GCA_004026705.1 Nesogale talazaci
TGGCTCCAATGAGTGCCCAAAAGACAGAGACAGACCCCTTTAAGGAAGGACTGACCACGGAGCTGTCTGAGAAGGACTTCAGAAGAATGATACTTCGATGTGTTCCGTCAATGGAGAGCGAGATGGAAGAAGCTACAGACAAAATCAAGGAAAACATGGACAAAACTCTTGCATTCAGGAGGACACTGCAGGGTTTGCTTGGCTGTCATCCTTAGGGAGTAGGTCACCGGGGCTTTCTTCCCTGGCACCTCATGGAACCCTGGCGGGTTCAGCTTACCGGCCTACAGGTTGGTAGCTGAGCACAAAGCATACACATCAGTCAAGGAATCCTACAAAGCCTTATAAATTTGTCATATGAACCCCATCTTCCACTCTTTCCCAAATCCATCAAGCTTTATGCTCCGTTTCTCCACCTGAACATGAAACCGTGAGCACAAGACCCGATCTTCTCAGTCTCTCTGAGCTTCCCTTCTTACTATCACAGAAATCCACCTCTCCTAAGGATACCACTTTCTCGGTAACTCTTCTCAAGTAGGCGCTGTGTGATCTCCCTTGCCTCACTCATGCCTGTGCACCTGAAGGCGGAGCTGGTCCTCCTGGTTCCTAACTTCCTACTCCCTGAGACACCCCACGTGAAATGATACCATAGACCACCCATCATCATTGCAGATCTTATGCAATCTAAGATCCTCTTCCACATTCCTCTTGGGTCTCAGCTCTTGGCTCACAAGCCATTCTCATGACTCAAGCTGTCATCCTCCGTGACTTCAAGGTCTACGAGGTGTGTGGATGGTCCTTCCCAACCACTCCTCTCTCAGTTCCTTGTCCTCTCCACCAGTGGTCGTGACCTCTACCCTGGCTCAGCCATCCAACCAAATGGTCAATAAGAATGGCAACTTCCTCGCTATATTATAGTCTCTAAGAAACTCGGTCTCTCCCTCTTCCCCTCTCCCTCTCTCATTCAATCCAGTTAACCTGATCACAGTGCTTCGGCAACACCACTGCGACCTATAATCCTTTGAACTTGCCTCTTCTCCTTTCCCCTCACCTCACGTGTGCTTTCCTCCTCCCAAATCCATGGTCCTCGTTGCCATCACTCTTCAGCACATAGCCTTAATTTCTCCCCTTTCCCTGAGCTCTCCTGGCAAAACTCCAACCCTGGTTGAGTCCAGCTCTCCACCGAATCTGTGCCTGCATCCAGGGAAGCGAAAGGGAGCTGGAGAAGAGCAACCATCAGGATGAATTGCTGCACTTTAAAAAGACAACATCTAACATCTACCGAAGCCCACCAAGGCCGCTCTAGCCCATCCTCTAGGGTTTCTGGGAGTCAGGATCCACTCAGTGGCAGTGGGCTCCCATGTCATGAGGAGCGCCTCCATGGTAAAAATGGGTACTCCTCGCCAAGGCGATGCTGGCATTTTGAACTCTCTCAGAGGCTCCTTCCTCATAAGACTGGATTGGCCACCAGCCTCTGAAAGATCCCTGCCCTGGATACCCTATGGAGTCATTCTACTCTACTCTACACGCAAAGGCTCACCAGGAGACAGAACGGACTTGATGACAACTGAAAGGCAATAATGTTACATTGAAATGTTTAAAGGCCATGAGGTAGCAGACCAAAAAAAGAAGAACGTGCCCCAGCATCTCTTAAACAGGAAGAACTAGAGAAAAATAATATGTCAGCCTGGAGTTGCGATATTGAAATATTCTACGGAAAATGATCGTGAATGGCGCAGGAAGCATCCTGAGAAGATGGAAAGAATACACGGAGTTACTGTACCCAAAAGAACTAGTCATCGTTTGACCGTTTCAAGAGGTTGCATATGAGCAAGAACAATGGAGCTGAAGGAAGATGTTCAGCTGCACGGAAAGCACAGCAAGGATCAAGGCTCCAGGAGCTGGAATGTCTCACTCAACAAGCTGACAAAGCACTGGAAGCATCTACTCATTTGTCAGACAATTCGGAGGACAGGTATTTGGCCAACTGATGGGAAGAGATCAATATTTATACCCATCCCCAAGACAGGCGCCAAGAAGATCGCACAGACTGTAGAATAATAGCATTGATTTCACAGGCGAGTAAAGTTTTCCTGAAGATCATCCAACATTCGTCACAGCACTACATGGACAGAAGTCCATTACATCCAGCCAGAAGTTCAGGTTGGATTCATAAGAGGACATGGGCTAAGGGATCTCGTTGCTAATGTCAGCGGGGTCATGGCTCAAAACATAGCCTATCAGAAAGACCTTGACTTGTGTCTTATTGAGTATGCAAAGGCTTTTGACTGTGTGAACTGTAGCAGACTATGAGAAACCTTGAGAAGACTGGGAAATCCAGAACACATGCTTGTGTGGAACTTGTACACGGGTCAAGAGGCAGTGTCGAAAACAGAAAAAGGGAAGGTTGCGTGATATGAATCCATTAATTCCTCTTGAGACTCGCACCACACATACAATGATGTTGAATGCAGGAAGATCACTGGCCACTGGGTGGCAATGAAAACATCTCTACATGGCTCCTCAGCTCCTGAACATGTCTGTCTCCTCAGCAGGAACGGGAAGGCGGGGAAAAGTGGGTTTGGCTTCCAGTGAGCTATTTATCTCCATCAGGCTGTGATCTGATTGACAGGCTAACCTCTACCCCTTCACTGTTCATACCCTCCAGTTGACAGGAGGATTTGTGACTACCACGGTCATGTTTTCTAGTTTGCTCTTGATAAGATGGTAGCGTGGTTTCTTGGCTGGAGAAGCCAATCATGTTCAATGCTTCTTTGTCTTCCTTCTCCAGACTCTCGCTGTACTCTCCATTTATCATAACTCACAAGCGGCTCCACACTTTGTCTGAAGAGCTCCTTAGCCATACATAACACATAATTCAGTAGTCCTTCTAACCTCTTTCCACATGACTGCTGCTGAGAATCCCAACTGTGGCAGTCATGAGCTTATGTTAATTTCATGATTGAGGTGTAGGGGTGGAGTCTAGCCTGTTCATCTGGAGATAGCCATTGAGTAGCCAATGAGGCCTCTATGTGGGCATGGCTTTTTCCTGAGACTTCTGGGAAATCTCACGATATTTCCCTCGTGAAGATGAGAAGCTATCTCCCCAGTTGTTGGGAGTTAGTCTCAGAGACGATGAATCATGGACAAGACAAGATGGCAATGTCTGAGAAGCTGGAGGAGCCGGCAGAGAGACCACACGGCTTTGCCCTGATGGAGCCAGACCTCTGAAGCTGGTGCAGCGTGCTGTTGATGGATCCTGAGCTCAGGAAGTGAGGAGCCATGGGGAGACCCCTGCCAGCACCAGAATTCTGCACCCACGGACCTGTGACTTCGTGAGTTGGAAGGAGACTTTATAGACTGAATTCAGGCATATGGATTAATATCAGGCTTATGACTTTGAACTGGACTGGGCTGGGATGCCTTCTCAGTGCCACATTCCTTTTGTATATAAACCCTTTCCTTATATCGATATGTGTGTCTATGAAATTTGTTCCTCTAGTCTACCCGGACTGACACACTAGCTCACAGCCAGCGAGTCGGTCCTAACTCATCGCGATCCTGAGAGGACAAAACAGAACTGCCCCCGCAGGTTTCTGAGACTGAACTCTTTATGGAAATAGAAAGTCTCTTCTTTCTCCCTTGAGGTGGGTGGTGGTCTTGAACTGCTCACCATGTAGTTAGCAGCCCAACTCATCACCACAAAGCCACCAGGGCTCATATTACTGCAGCTGATGATGATGCTAAACTTTCTCTCCTTACCGAATAAGGATTCCCTTTCCTCTTCACACACTAGCTAAGCGAGCCTGGAGAAAGTGCTTAGCTCTCTCCCCCGGGGCCCCTTACTGGTAAAACCAGAACTGAATACCGCATGACCAACTTATTTGGATTCATATGACTGAGATAATATATTCATTAAGCATCGGCTCTATAGAAGTCACTGAACAAATATTGACTCTTAGAAAGAGTGGAGGATGCAATAGAAAAAGCTCACCGCTGGGTCAAAGTTCCACTCCTACTCATGTGCAAGGCAGGATTTGGAAGTAGAGGAGATGCAGGACCCACTAGTGTGACATTTTGCTGATCAAATCATTCCCTCAAACCCATGAAAAGGACCCTGTGTCTCCCTGAAAATCCTCTGCCTATGGAAGCAACAATGTGAGTCCCCTGGGTGGAAAAGAGACTGTGCTTGGAATCTTCCTCTCCCAAGTCCCATACCTGGCCTCCCCCTCTCAACTCCCAATCATCCCCAGCTGCATTCACACCCTTGCCTAGCTCTGTGTGAAAGGTGTTCTCACAGCTCACACTGGTGGGCTGAGAAAGCGGGCCCCACCCTGCAAGAGCCCCCTGTCCACTGGGCAGAACAAGCCCCCTGTGTGACACAGCAGCCACGTCCCAGAATGACTCTCATGTCAGAGAGACTCGGAGATGATGCTAAGTGGGGCAGGAGTGGCTCGTGGAGGACTGCAGAAGGCAGGCTTCCTTTCATCCTGGATGGCAGGGGGCTTCAAAGGGGAGCAAATCAGAAGGGATCAGCCAACAGAGCTGAACCCAAACACACCCATGCTGGCTGGGCACCTTGTCTCCTCAGCAGGACCCAGAGAAACCTTCCTCTCTGGAGGCAGACTTTGACTACCAACCTGGTGTATGAGGAAGCAGAGGAAGGGAAGGGACTGTGGGCCAGAAAATCCCCCAAAGTGCCTCCTCTGTCTCTGTGTGCTAACCACACTCCTGAATTCAAGTTCTGGCTGCCAGAAAGACACGCAATGGAAAAACCCAGCCAGAAAAGCCTCCGGTCCCTCCCAGCAGGTCACTGGCCTTCTCCGAGCCTCAGTTTCCCCATATGCAGAGGGAATAAATATTAGCAACCATGCTGTTGTGGGGATTGAGACGAACCAGGCATGTGAGGATGCTGCGTCAGTGATAAAATCGAGTGAGTCTGCCCTCTGCGATGTGAACAGGCAATGTCAACCACGCCACTAATCCTTAAATTAATCTGAACCTGGCTCTGAACCAAAATCAAACCAAGCCAACACCAGCTCACCGCCACCCTGGTGGACAGGATAGAACTGTCCCCATGGGTTTCTGAGACCATCATTAAACAGCTAGACTGAGAGGAGGCTAGCGACTGGAAACCTCTCGGTGCACAGCAAAGAAATTCCAAAATGTTTATAGTCCATCACAGGGGGCTGGCTCAAACCATTACATTCGCATCCAGTCAGCAGGGTCACGGGATTGGAGGAAACAGCACAGCTGCAGATGCAAATTCAAGGTCTTTCAAGGCAGTGTGCATTTCTTGCTAACTGGGCAGGCAGGGTTTGGTGAATGTCTCAGGCGAGTCAAAGTCTCATTGGGAGAGCCAGAGACTGAAGAGAAGGGGGGTTAACTGCGAGCAGGGGTTAAAGGTCATTTGAGACAAGATAGAGTTCCTTATTTTAAGCAGAGTAATTACAGTTTGCATGGTTTAAGCTTCCTTCAAACTCACAAAACCCTCCTGCCTCTCACATTTGAGCGCCAGTGAGCTAAGTTCTGCTTTTTGCCGGGGATCTCCTTGTCATGGCCCTGTCAGATCCTCCCTTCTCTCACTGTGCCCTGCACATTGGAGCCCCCTAAGAGGGGAAGGGCATTCCCACAAGCCCAGGGAAGACCATCTTGCACCCTCTCCAGCGTCACAGCTCCCAACCCATCATACAGCTCTTACAGAACATCCCCTCTCCCCTAAGAGCCTTCCTTCGATATGAAAACCTGTTGGGTTTGACAGCTTCTAAAAGTAGATCACACAATCTTATTCAGATTGTGTGCGCCCCTAAGGCAGCCAATGCTTGTGCAGGAATCGACCGACCCCTTGCCTGCTGCGGCCAACCATACTTGGTAGAATCATGCACTTAGAAGGCTAGAAGGGCCTTCAAAAGATATCTGAGCAACAATAGATCAAGTCGGGCTTCACCCTGTGAGTTAACCCTCTGACTCTCTGACTCTTGGCACTGTCTTCAAGACCTTTTGCTCCTCTGGAAAAGAAGAAGAAAACTGGGATCCGGGAACTGCGAGGCATGTGTAAGGACCGAGAGAGACCAGAGGGAGGCAAGGAGTATTTGTCTCGGTCCCCCTTTCCGCCCAGGGTTACTGCGCCATCATGTCCAGCCCGCCCCCTGCAAGAAGGAGCAGAGAGCACCTCTCTGTGCTGGGAGAGGCTGCATTGCAGTCTCTCAGGGCCCAGAGATTCTCCCTGCTCCCGGAGGGGAGAGGACTTCAGGCTCTGTCTCCCCCAGCCTCCCTAACCCCATCCATCCCAGTGACCAGATCTCCCTCTTCTTGGAGCGAGATGTTGATTCTTCTCAAGCTCTCCTGGCTCTGAACCAAAGCCAAACCAAACTCACTGTCCTCAGGCCAACCACCACCACCTCACCACCACCCTAAGAGACAGGGTAAAACTGTCCCCAAGGGTTTCTGAGACCATCACTCTTTACGGGAGCGGAAAACCTCGCCCTTCTCCTGCGGAGCAGCAGGTGGTTTCCAACTGCTGACCCTCTGGTCACCACTCTGCTGCCAGGGCTCCTTCAGAGGTCCTGAGGGAGCCCCGTCTCCCAGAGACCAGCACATTTCCTCAAGGGAGTTCGGCTCCACTGGATGTGTCCCTGAAAAGGTGGGCCTCCTCTTATGGACTTCAGTGGGACTGGGCTGGGCTGTTTTCTGCCTATATGAAACTTCTGGATCTGAAACTCTTTTCGATATAGACGAGCATCACTGGATTTGTTTCTCTAGTCGACACAACAGCTGACAACAATATCCCTCCATCAGTCTCACTCCTTCCAGTCAAACCTTTTCTTTGACTCTGGCCCGAATGCTGCCCCTTTTCTGAATGATGTCTCCCAAGCAGGACAAGAACTGAGGGATAAGAGGCCCCAAACCTTGAGTGCCTCCCATGTTTGAAGCTACGCTAAAAGATGATAGCAGCTTACCAAAAAAGGGAAACGTGAAGAACCCCACCCAATCCAGCTGCCATCGGGAGCTTTCTGATTCAGAGAAACCTTTATCTCTCTCCCCAGCCCCTTCAGAGCTGCCTGTGGGTTCGAATCACTGACTTTGCTGTGAACACTCCAACATTTATCCGAGAGTGCTACCTGGATCCCTGCAAAAGTGGGAGGAAGAACAAGAACCACGTCACTACGAATGGGGGGGAGAATGGAGTGGGGACCCAAGGCCCACCTGTGGGAAATTGGACACTCTGGCACAAGGGAGTCTTGGGAAGGAGTCAAGCTAGTGAGGCTCAGTGAGGTGGCAATGAAGCATACAACTTTCCTCTAGTTCCTGAAGTCTTCCTCCCTCCAACTGTCACAGTCCCAGTTCTACACTACTGTGGAGATGAGAAATGGAAATGCAGGGAACCCAGGACGGATGAACCCCATGGGAACAGTAGTGGGAATGAAGCTGCAGGATGGGTGGAGGGAAAGTGGGGTGGAGAGGGGGAGCCAACTTAAGGGATCTACATATAACTCCTTCCAGGGGGGATGGACACTGGGGGAGAGGGCAAGGGGGGGACATCGAGCAGTGTAAGTTATGACAAAACAATAATTTATGGAGTATTGAGAGTTGGTGGGGTAGTGGGGAGCAAGGATGGAGGGGAAGGGATGGGAGGCTGAGGTCAGAGGCTCAGATGGAAAGGTGGAAGTTCAGAGAGCGATGACAGCTGCAGGCATGTGAAGAAGTGTGGCACAATATATGTATTCATGTATTATGAGAAACGATGTATGAGCCCCGAATAAATAGATTAAACATAAAAAAAAGTAAATGCCATATAAGGTGAGAGTGAGGGGAGGGAGAGGGAAAAGCTGAGCCGATACCAAGGGCTCAAATAGAATGTACATGTTTAGAAAATGATGATGCCAACATACGTGCAAATGTGTGTCATGCCAATGATGTCTGGATTGTTATAAGAGCTGTAAAAGCCCCCAGTAAAATGATGTCTAAAAAGCTGAGCCCTGGTGGCACAGTGGTTGTGTGCGGGACTGTGACCCACAGGGTTGATGGTTCAAATCCAGCAGCAGCTCTCCAGGAGCAAGGCTGAGCTTCCTACTCCCACCAGGGCAGTGATGCAGAAAAAGAAAAAGAAATCCTCCAATGACATTAAAAAAAATGATGTCTGAAAAAAGAAAGAAAGAAACGCAATATAAATATTGCACAAAAGATGGGCATCCAGACGGGATAAGGAAATTTGTAAGCTCATAAGAAAGAGACCACCATCCAGAAGGAAGCAATAAGCAAGAACACCTAACGAAGCACTCAGGAGAAACGAATCTAGGAAAGCCAGGGTTCTTTTTCTTATCTAGAAATGGAAAGATTGCATATGAAAACAGCAGTGGGGCTGAGCCCCGGTGACGTAGTGGTTGTGCGCGGGACTGCGACGCACTGGGATGGAGGTTCAATTCCAGCTCCACGGAGCAAAGGCTGGGCCTCCTACGTCCACCACCTGAGGGCAGTGATGCCCCCCCCCCCAAAAAAAAAGAAAGAAAACAGCAGTGGACTGCGCTTTTCACCCATCCAATGAATAAAATCGGAAGGAATGGCCGTGAAATGGCGCGAGCAGGTGGGCCGACTGAGAAGTTGCTGGTGGAAACGAGGTTGTTGACGTTGCTGTGGTGAGGCGCCGTGGCCTCGGCCCCAGCTCGTGGCGAGTCTCTGGCAGCAGGACAAAGCACTGCCCCGTCCTCACAGTCGTTGCTTGTTGAGCCCATTGGTGCAGCCACTGTGTCCGTCCCTCTGGCTAAGGGTCTTCCTTTTTCCTTTCTATCTTTCTTTCTTTTTCTTTGCATCGCATCCTTTTCCAAGGGCATGTCTAAAATATGTAGACAAAGTCTTGGCCGTCTTTGCTTCTCTTTTAACTTAAAAAAAAAATTTTTTTAACCCTAACCCTGCCATCGTTGCTTCTAAAGGGCATCGTGACTGTGCTTTCTCAAGACAGATTTGTTTGATTTCTGGCAGTTCGTGGTATTTTCTTTCTTTTTCCCCCCTAAAATATCATTTTATTGGTGATGTGTACAACTCTTATCACAGTTCATATATATATATATATATATATATATCCATTGTGTCAAGCATATTTGGACATATGTTGCCATCATCTCTTTGAAAGCATTTTCTTTCTATATGAGCCCTCAGTATCAACTCCTCCTCATTTTTCCCCCTCCCTTCCTCCCTCCCTCCCTCAAGAATCCTTGATAACTTACTAATTATTTTTTCATGTCTTGCACTATCTGAAGTCTCCCTTCAACCCCTGAGAGGAGGTTATAGGTAGGTCATTGTGATCAGTTCCCCCTTTCTCCCCCCACCTCTCCCTTTCCCCTCCTGCTATAGCTACTTACAATATTGGCTCTGAGGAGTTTGTCTGTCCTATATTCCCAGTGTTTCTAGGTCTTTTGTATATAAATCATTTTATTGGGGGCTCAGACAACTTCCATCACGATCAATAAATACATTGTATGCAGGCCACGGTATTTTCTATCTCTTCCACCAACACCAGAATTCAAATGAATCCTTTCTTCTCCCTCCTCCCTTACTCATCAACCAGGTTTCACATGCAGGTGAAGCCAACGAAAGCATTCTGGCTTGGGTCCAGGGCACCTGAGCGCTCCAAGTGACATCTGGAGCTCAAGAGGTCAGACATCGATTTGCCCAATGAAATGCTTCTTTGGATTCCTTGACAGCGGCTTCCCTAAGCATGGATCCGGGCAGAATTAAATCCTTGATCATTTCCATCTTTTCTCCATTGATCACAGTGCTGTCTACTGGACCCGTTGTGAAGAGTGGTTCTCTTTACCTCGCCTTGCAACCCGTACTCAAGTCTCTGACTTCAGCAGCAGCAAGGGCTTTAAGTCTTCCTTGCTTTCAGAAGCAAGGCAGTGTGATGCACAGCACAGGTTGGTAATGAGCCCTGTTTCAGAACTGATGCCCAGGCCTGAGCCCTGGTGGCGTAGTGGTTGTGCACGGGACTGCAGCCCACTGGGACGGAGGTTCAATTCCAGCAGTGGGGCTGGGCCTCCTACTCCCACCACTGGAGAGCAGTGATGCTCCCCCCCCAAAAAAAAAAAAACTGATGCCCAACTCGGATTCAGATACAGCCTTTCTTGGCTTATTTGATCAGCAGACAGAAGGAGAGAGTGTGGTGAAATGATATAACTCTGACTGCATACATTTCCTGATTTTAAAGCACACAGTATTATTCCCTTGTTCTGTTTGAACAACGGACTCTTGACACATGTGCAAGTTCCACATGAATGAGAAGTGTTTTGAAATTTCCATTCTTGGCAAGGTGAGTCCTAGGTTATTATGATCCACAGTCAAATACCTTTGCATAGTCAGTGAAACACAAGTAAGCATCTTTCTGGTAGTCTCTGCCCTGGGCCAAGATCTGCCTGTGTCAGCAATGATAGTTGGGAAGAAGAAAACTGTATGAGCATGTGGAACTGTGACAAAAAACCAAGTATTTGTACCATCGGAGACCTCAAAGGAGGAAGATGGGTTTGGAAAAGTATTCAGAGAGTGGTGAGAGACTCGGATGTACAGATTCAAGAGGCTAAGCAAACTCCAAACAGGATAAACACAAGAAAATTCAAGCTACAGCATGTCTTAGTCAAACAACAGGGTTCCAATGCACAGAGCATGAGAGGGAAATATGAGGCGGATGAAAAAGACAGAAAGAAAACATCCTCACTTGCAGATGGCATGATGGGTTGTAGAAAATCCCAAGACATAGCCTTTCAATAAAACTAATGAGTTCTACAAGTTCATATACTGCAAGAACAACTGATTTTTTTTAAGTCAGCTGCTCTTCTATATATTAGCAATAAGTGTCTTGTCTTCATTTTCTGGTGCAGAAATGAAGTAAGAGAAGTACCATAAGCAGCTGGTTTTAAATAATGTAAGTTTAGGAGTATAAATCACATATGAGTTATTTAGTAGTTTAGGAGACGAGAAATCCAAATTCAAGACACTGGCTGTGGAGACAGGAAGTACGACGTCTCTGTTTCTTAGCTCCGGCAGCCTGCAGCTCCTTGGCAATCTCTACCTGGATCCTGGCTCCCCTGCATGTGCTCCCTGTCTCTGAGTGTATGCTACTCCCTGTGACGGGCGCAGAAGTGATTCGATTTAGGATCACATGTGTGGTAGTTACCTAATCTGTCAACTTGCGAAGGGGTGGAGTCCAGCCTGTCAACCAGCCTGATGACCTCATTTGGAGGCGTGAAGGAGATAAATAGTTCCCTGGAGGCCAGATGCACTGACACCCAGCTTCACCTTCCTGTTGACAAGTCACATGGAGTATCGCTGATGATGGAGCAGGAGGGATCCCGTGGAGAGAGCCACGTCAGCGCTGAGACGCTTCCCCTGCCACTGGATTCGCAAGACTTTCCACCCACTGGACGTGATCATCCTGCATTCAGCATCATTGCGAGCCTGCATAGTGAGTCTAGAGAGGAATTTATGGACTCATATCAACATTCGGGGTAATATCGGACTCAAGGACTTGACCTGGACCACACTGGAATGTTTTCTTTCTTTCTTTCTTTCTTTCTTTCTTTCTTTCTTTCTTTCTTTTTTTTGTGGCATCACTGCCCTGGTGGGAGTAGGAAGCCCAGCCTTGCTCCTGGAGAGCTGCTGCTGGATTTGAACTGTCAACCCTGTGGGCTGCAGTCCCACGCACAACTACTAAGCCACCGGGACTCAGTCTCACTGGGATGTTTTAATGTACAATTATTCTTTGATGTAAAGTTCTCTCTTCCATACATATGAGTGTCTATGAATGTGTTTCTCTAGTTTACCCGGACTAACACAACATGGTATAATGCTAAGGCCTCATTAGATGAAGCTCACTTCACAATCAGTATTATATCTGCAGGTATGGGGATTAGAATTCCAACACATACTTGAGGGGGCACAAAATCCAGCCCATCATGTACATAAAAAGTGCAACAGAAAAATACAATACCACTTATAATCACTCAAAAAAAGAGAAAACATTTGAGTATAACTCTTGGAAAGCATGTCAGGGACTCATACGGCGAAAACTATGACAGGATGGTGAAAGGGGGAAGCGTTTTTTAAGATCTACCTCATAGGAATGTTCATGGACTATAAAATCCAAGATAGTAAAGATGTCAGTTCTCCCAGAATGGATAGACGGGTTTATTGCATTTCTTATAAAAAAAAAAATCCCAGCAAAAATTTTTTAATCGACACAGACAAAATTATCCTAACATTACTGTTTGAAAAAAGGAACGAGAAGAGCTAAAAGAATGCTGAGAAAGGAAAATAAACTCAGAGAAATCATGCTACCTGATCCTGAGACTTATTGTGTGCTTGTATGATATTAGTAGAAGGATAAACACTTCTTATATAGTTATATGGTATTAGTAGAAGGACAGACATTGTTGTATGGTTGCATGGTATTAGTAGAAGGATAGACACTTATTATATAGTTACATGGTATTAGTAGGACAGACATTATATAGTTATATGGTATTAGTAGAAGGATAGATACTTATTATGTAGTTATATGGTATTATTAAGGACAGACATTATTTTATGGTTGTAGAGTATTAGTAGAACAGTAGACATTATTGTATGGTATTACTAGAAGGATAGACATTATTGTATGATTGTATGGTATTAGAAGAACAATAAACACATTGTTCAGTGGAACAGAACAGAGAGCCCAAGAATACACTCACCCAAGTGTCGCTAACTTACTTTTGGCAAAGGTTAAAAAGCAGTTTGATGGAAGAAAGATAATCTTTTCAACAAGTGGTGCTGGAGCAATTGTATATTCATAAGCAAAAAAGGAACCTCAATCTAGACCTGGCTTTTTGCAACAAAGAACTCCAAATGGATCACAGATTTCTGTGTAAAACTACCAATGTTTATACAAAGTAGCTGAAGAGGAAATCCTTGAGACCTGGGGTGAAGACACCAAAAGCATGATCCATGAAAGAAAGAAGGAAAGAAAGAAAGAAAGAAAGGAAGGAAGGAAGAAGATTAAAACATCAAGAAATCAGGTTTCATTTAAAGGTAAAAATGTTTGCTCTGTGATAGACCCTACTGAAAGGATGGAAGGACAAACTGCATATTGAAAATGCTTGCAAATCACATATATGACAAAGGGCTCATATCTCAACTATAAAAAACTTTTAAAACTCAGCAATTAAAAAATGCCAGTGAGGAAGTATGGGGGTGGGGGGTGGAAACAGGAACAGTTATTTCCCTGAAGCGGATATCCAGATGGCAGAGAGAACAGAAACAATGGTCAATGTCAGCCATTGGGAAGAGCTAAGGGGGCCACGGTCAGCTGAGCTGTCTCTATGGACCTGTTGCTTTGCCCACTGCCGCTGAGTCCATTCGACTCTCTGACAGAGTAGCACTGCCATACTGGGGTGTTCTTAGAGGAAAGAGAAGAAATGGTTTTTCTCTTTAGGATCCTCTGGGTGGATTCAAACCAACGACCTTTAGTGAACAGCCTACCACCTCTTTGTGACCAGGATTCCTTTACATGCCTATTGAAAACCCAAACCTATTGCCATCTGATCAGTTGGGACTAATGAGCACCCAGTAGAGCAAAGGAGAAGCCGGCCTGGAGGCCGCCCAGAGCTGTGCATCCTCACAGAAGCAGGCATCCTGCCACATCTTGATCCCGCAGAGCTGATGGCGAGCGGCAAGAGCTACCACAATCCTCGCCGGGCTCCTGTATAGCTATCCAAACAGCTGAGACAAAACAGACATCTGGAAGAGCAGGTGCCAGCAAGAATGGAGACACTGAGTCCCATGCGGTGCTGGTAGGGTTATAAATGATAAGCCACTCTGATAAATTTCTTTTTGAAAAACTAAGCATCCACGTACCATAAGAATAAGCAAGTAGTTTTACTCCTTGGCTTATATCTCAAAGAAATAAAAATATTAGATTCACACAAAAGCTTGCATGTAAAAGAAAAGGAAAAGCAAAGTCTGGATAGTGTTGTTCATTGAAGCTGGAGTTGGAATTGCCAACTCAATGGGTGAGCGGTTAAACAAAATGCACAATCCACACCACGAGTTATTACTCATCCACAGGAACAGAATACTGAGACATGGAAAAAAAAACAGAAAGATATAGCTAAGAGAAATCGTGCTGAGTGTAAGAAGTCTATTTTTAAATCACATACTATGTGATTTCATTTTCTTTTTAAAGATCATTTTATGGAGGGCTTTTACAGCTCTTAGAACAATGCGTACATTACTTGTATCAAGCATATTTGTATATATGTTGCCATTATGACTTTCTAAACTTTTACTTTCTATTTGAGCCCTTGGTATCAGCCCCTCTTTTTTCTCTTCCTTTTCTCCTCCCAATCTTCATGACCCCTTAATAAATTATTTTTATTTTCGTACCTTTCACCACCACTGACACCCTTCCCCTTTGGTTCTATTCCCCTGGAGAGGGTGGGGGGCAGTTATGTTTCGATCCTTGAGGTCTCTTTCCCCTTCCTCCCCACCTCTCACCTCCTTCCCCCTTCTCTCCAGGTACGGCTACTCCCGTTTCTTTTCCTGAGGTGTTAATTTAACCTAGATTGTGTGGATCATGAGCTGTTATCTGTATCATTGTACATACTCTGGTCTAGCCGGAACTGAAAGTCAGGACTGGGGTGATGATAATGGGGGTGGGGTGAGGAAGCCTCAAGGAACCAGAGGAATAATGTGTGTTTCATTGGTGCTGTGCTGCATCCTGGCTGACTCATCCCTTCCTTATGACCCTTCTGTAGGGGAATATCCCATTGTCAGCAGATGGGTTTGGAGCCTCTGCTCCGACCCCCTCATTCTCAACAATATGTTTGTTTGTTTGTTTGATTGATTGATTGATTGTGGTCTTCTGATGCCTGTTGTCTGATCCCGTAGACACCTCATGATCACATGGGCTGGTGTGCTTCTACTGTGTGATCTTGTTGCTTCTCTGCTAGATGGCGGCTTGTTTCATTTCAAACCTTTAAAATCCCAGACACTCTATCTTTTGATAGCCAGGCACCATCAGCTTTCTTCACTACATTTGCCTGTGCACCCATTATGATTTCATTTGATGTCACGCTTTCGGGGTGGCAAAGTCACGATGCTGTTGCTGTGGTTGTTGTGGCTCGGTGGTGTCGAGTTGACTCCGACCCCAAGCCACCCTGTGCACATCAGCAGGAAGCACTGCCGATCCTGCTCCTTTCTTACAGGTGTGGCTCTCCTGGCGCCTGTTATTGCAGCCACTGTGCCAACCCATCCGGTGGAGGGCCTTCCTCTTTCCAGGGACCTCCCTGTGCTTTACCAAGCATCGTGGCCTTTTCAGGGCCTGGCCTCTGCTGACAACATGTCCGAAGTACATGACCCAAATCAGAAGCAGCTGGTACAAAGTCAAATGATGTATTATTTCACTGGGCAAATCTGCTATGCAAGACCAAGACAACACCACAGACATAAAAAAGACACTAGCAGTTGTCAGGTGGTAGGAGTTGTCTGTGGGCAGAACAAACAGGAAAGCAATTGACGGTTAGCTGAAGGGTCAGTAGGTTCAACTCACCTAGAGGTACCTAGCCCCCTGGTTTGTTTCCAAGGGGTCCTAGCCTTGAACTCGCTGGAATGCTGCTTTACCCTGCACATGTGTGGTGTGACGCTGTGAGAGAGGCCTTTGTTTTGTTGAACTCGGTTCAGCTGGGAATAAGATTGTTGTGAAAACAAGACTAGAAAGGAGCAGCTTCCAGAAGGCTCTCTGTGATGATGGAATAGCAATGTATCGTGATTTCAGTGGTGGTTTCATGGATCTGCACAGTTGAGAAAATGACTTAGAAGTCCACAGAGAGACAGACACATTGTATCCAATATCAAATACCCTGTTTGGAAATTAGTGTTATTATAACTAAATCTCAAAACTGGGAGAGTGGAGGGAGGGACTAAGTACAGTGTAGTGGGGGTCTTTTGTACAACCTTTGCAACTTTGAATGAATCAGCATTTTAAAATAAAATGCTTTTTAAAGGGATGGTCGGAGTCGACTAGTCATAGAACGTTGTTACCTTCCAAATAAGTGTTATGTCTGTCTTCTCTCCTAAAATGTGTGAGCCTTCCATTTATTTAGATCTAGTTCAGTTCATTGGAATAGCCCTAGGTCCCAATTGGACTACACACTGTCAAGTCAGCAGTTTGAAACCACCGGCAACTCTTTGGGAGAAAGACCGGGCTCTGTACTCCTGGGAAGAGCTGCAATCTGGGAAACAAGGACTGTTCTACCCTGCCCTGCAGGGTCTCTCTCTGAGTCGGCCACGACTCGATGGCAGTGAGTTTGGTTTGGGCTGTGTCCGTGGACACAGCGTGCTATAGTTTTCCTTGTAGCATTAAGTCTCCCTTAGACTTCTGGTTAGATTTGGATCTAGATTTTTGTTTTGTTTTCAAATGCTAGCGCAAATGGTAGGCTTCTCTTAACTTTATTTTTAAGATTTCTTGTTATGATTTTATGGAAACCTGTGGCAATCATGTACTCTGGTGTCAATTTCAGCCCTGTGAGTGTCGGGGTGGAGTCTAGCCGGTCAATCTGGAGATAGCCAATGAGACCTCTGTGTGGGATGGCTTTCTCCTGAGGATTCTGGGAAATCTGGCCATACTGGAGAAGAGAGTCTTATGACTTAGTCCCTTGGAACCGCTCTACTGATAAGACAACATGGCAGCATGCTGATAGATCCTGAGTCCTGGAAACTGGAGGAGCAGGAGGAGAAGCCACCTGGGCTTACCCTAATGGAACCAGACTTCTAAAGCTGGAAAAGCTATATAGAGACTCCAGTCAGTGCTGAGAAACTGGAGAAGACACAGAAAGCCTCCTATCAATGATAAGATGCTTCTACCACCATGGATACACAAGACTCTGCACCCACTGGTCAGTGATTGGGATGGCATCATTGCATGTGCCTCGTGAATATGAAGATTTTACAGACTGGTATTGGACATAATGACTAATGTCAGACTTGTGGTTTTGAACTGGACTGGGTTGGGATGCTTTCTCAAAGTTCCATTCCTCTTGTATATAAACCTCTCCCTTATATGCATATGCGTGTCTAGAATTTCTCTTTTCTACCCAGACTGGCACAAAACCCCAATGATGCTATGTGATGATTTGATAGCCTGAAACCATGTTGAATTTTTCCTGTTAGTGCTAATAACCTGCGCATTCTTTGATATTGTTTCTACATAGGATCTCCATGCATTGACTCAACTCCACAGCAACGGGGGTATGTAGAGTCATGTCACCAGCAAACAACTTGACTTTATCCTTTCCAGTTTGGATACTTGCTATTTCTTTTTCTTGACTTATTGCTCTGGCTGGGGGTTCCAGAATGATATTAACTAGAAATGGTAAGAGTAGATGTGTGTTAGGCAGGGTTCTCTAGAGAAACAAAACCAGAACACTTACAATCTGGATAGATTTATACAGCACAAAGGAATGCAACACAGCTCAGGAGCTTAGCCAAGCAGGCGAGCAGGGCCAGATGAGATAGTGAACTCAGGTAATACAAGATGACAGGTCCCACCATCCTCAAGCTCAAGTGACGTGCACACCAGCAGTGTGGCAAAGCAAGTCTCAAAGGAACCGCGCACTCTAGCAACACGATCCATGGGTTGACTGTCTCACAAGTAGTGTGGCTCACAAGTTGAGGCGGAGAACTAGCTAAAACAACCTCACGCTGGTCCAATCACCAGAGAGCAAGAGAGCGAGGGGCGGGACTTGCTGAGACATTTATCTCTTTGCCCTCCAATCAAACTGCTGATTTACCCCACATGCTCCTATTGGCCAGGTTGGCACAGTCAGCCTACCTGTCACAGGGTGTAGGTCTGTCTCACTCTCATTCTCAAGGTGGTCTTTCTCCATGTGGTATGTTGGTGCCAGTTGATTTTTCATCGATTCCTTGCAACATGTTGAGTAATTTCCCTATTATTTCTATCTTATTGGGTGTTGGGTGTGAGAAAAGAAGCCTGTTCTGAATTTTATCAAAAGGCTTTTCTGGGGGCTGAGCCCGGTGGCGTAGTGGTTGTGCGCGGGACTGCGGCCCACTGGGATGGAGGTTCGATTCAAGCTCCATGGAGCAAAGGCTGGGCCTCCTACTCCCACCACCTGATGGCAGTGATGCAAAAAAAAAAAAAAAAAAAAAAAGCCTTTTCTGGATCTATTGGGACAATCATGTGATTCTTTCCCGTTGTTTTATTAGTAAGGTGCAGGATATCGATTGATTTCCTAAATGTTGAGCCACCCTTACAATCCTGGAATAAATCTCTCTTGACCAGGGTGTATGATTGCCTTCAGATGTTGTTCAGTTCCGTGTGCTAAAAGACTGTCTACAGAGATTTAGCACTGAGGCTTTCTCTTCATGGGCTGTCTGGATCTTGTTTGGATGACAGGGGAATGCTGACAACATAGGATGGCTAGGGAAGTAGTCATTCCTCTTTGCTATTTTGAAACCATTTTAAGAGGATTGGTGTTGATTCTTCTCCAAATCTTTGTTGGTCAAATCCCCCAAGTGAAACATTCTGATGCTGGTTTGTGTCGGGAGGTTTCTGGAAACAGATTCAATATCTTCTCTTGCTATGGGGAATGTGTTAGCCTGGGTTGTCTAAAGAAACAAAACCACTTGTATATGTATAATAAAGAACCTTGCATCAAGAAAGCATTCCAGCACAATCCAAGTCAAGTCCATGGGTCTGATGCGAGCTGGAGCCCTCTTCAGATTCACCTAGCTGCAGGTGAATGACACCACGAAGTGGGGAGCTCTCAGGCCTGTGGGTGCAGAGTCCCATGGATCCCAGGTCAGGGGGCACGTGGCAGGGTACCCACAGTTCCCTGCTTGGCTCTCAGGGTCGGTGACCCCCCCCTGGAGCCACCCTTGGAGGTAGACACAGAGTCCCAACAAGCAGGAAGGGTCAAGGGGCAGAGAGAGAGAGAGAGAGAGAGAGTAACGTCTCACAGACTATCATAAAAAAAGGCACACACTCCCAGCAGGCATCATCAGAATGTGACCTGATTGATAGGTTGAACTCCACCCCTAACGTCCACACAGGTTCAAGTTGACATCATTGCCATAGGGTAGTTGCGATTGTCTCTTTCTGTGTTACTTCAAGTAAATTATATGTTCCTAGAAATTTATCGATTTCATTTGAGTTTCCTTGTTGGAAGATATTATGTTCTAATCCCTTTATTTCAGTTGGCTCTGCTACCATAGCTCTGATTTCATTTCTTATTTTATTTATTCTCTCTCTCTCTCTCTCTCTCTCTCTCTCTCTCTCTCTCTCTCTCTCTCTCATTGGCTTATTTTGCTTTATCAGTCTAGCCATGTTGTATCTGCTTCGCTGAGCTTCTCGAAGAATGAACAAAATAAATCGAAATGAGTGAAAGGGTGTTCCCTGCTCATGGAAAGTTGCTCGACTTCTGATGGAAAGGAAAGAGGCCTCAAACAGCCAAAGCACAAGGGAGGAGACGTTGCATCCCTCAATTTCAAACTATCCACTACGGTGACAGGAATCAAAACAGCCTGGCACCGGATGAATGATGGACACATCGTCCAATGACGGAATAGAATTGAGAACCCAGAAAGAAGTCAATGCCGGGGGCTGAGCCCCGGTGGCGTAGTGGTTGTGCGCGGGACTGCGGCCCACTGGGACGGAGGTTCAATTCCAGCAGTGGGGCTGGGCCTCCTACTCCCACCACCGGAGAGCAGTGATGCCCCAAAAACCAAAAAAAAAAAAAAAAAAGAAGTCGATGCCGGTATGGACTGTTGATCCTTGACAGCAGAGCCTGGCGGTGTCATGGTGAGGAGTTGGGCTGCTGACCACAAGATAAGCGGTGCAAAACTCCCTGCTGCTTGGAGGAAGAAAGAAGGGGCTTTTGATCCCCAGAAAGAGTTGCAGTCTCAGGAACCCACAGGGGCAGTTATCCCTGTCCTACAAGGTCACAATGAGTCAGCATTGCTCTGTGGCCATGTGTTTTTAGATCTTTGACAAGAACACTAAGAACATTCGATGGGGAAAGAACATTCCTATCATCAAGTGCTGCTGGCAAAATTGGACTTTGTGGTAGGTATATAATTGTTTGTCAATAGGAGTGAAGGGGTGGGGTCTAACCTGTCAATCAGGTGATAGCCAATGAGGTCATGCCCTTCCCCCTGAGGGTTATGGGAATTCTGGAATTCCTCCTTTCTGGCAGGAGACACTCTCTTTCTGCTCACTCCCCTGGAGACTCTCTACTGACAAGACACATGGAACTACGCTAGTTCCCTGGGCTGGAACAGTCACGTGGAGACCTGTCATCACTTAGATGCTTCTACCACCACTGGATCCACAAAACTTCGCACCCACTGACCTGTGATCTTCCTACCTGCGGCATTTGCATGTGTTGCATGAGTCTGAAGAGGACTTGATAAACTGGTTTCAGATATATGGGCTAATATCAGATTTATGGACTTGATCTGGCCTGGCTGGGATGTTTTCTCAATATTCAATTGCTCTTTATATAAAGCTTTTTCTTAGAGGCCTATGAGTGTCTGAATTTGTTTCTCTAGTTTACCCAGACTGAGACAGACTTGCATATGCAGGAAAATGAAGAAGGACTTATACTTCTTACCTGAATGGATCAAGGATTTAAATATTAAAACTAAAACTATAAAATTCTTGAAAGAAAGTATCAGGATGGACATCTGGGGCTCGGTTTTATTTAGTGTCAGGCTATCAAATATTGCAACCAACGTGCAAGGAAAAGAAGAGATGATAGAACACTGGGATTTCATAAAATTAAGGGCTGAGCCCCGGTGGCGTAGTGGTTGTGCGCGGGACTGCGGCCCACTGGGACGGAGGTTCAATTCCCGCTCACAGGAGCAAAGGCTGGGCCTCCTACTCCCACCACCAGGGCAGTGATGCCTTAAAAAAAATAAAATTAAAATTAAATATTGGGGTTCATCAAAGACTTCATCAAAAGAGTGAAAGGATACCCTACAAAGTAGGAAGGAATCTTTGAGGACCACAAACTGATAAGGGTCTGGAGTCCAACATACACATCACATTTCTGCAATGTAGCAACGACAAGACAGGGACAGAGCAGTGAGAAGGGAGAGTGCTGAGAGAAGGGGTGGGGGAGAAGGAGAAGAAGCACCACTTACCTATGCAAGATTCACTGGGATACTGTCGCTGTCTTGATTCAACTACAGAAAATGTGCTTTCTTTGTACATGTTATATTCTACAATTGAAAGGGAAAGATGATGTGTTAGTACTGGTTGACCAGAGGAACAAATCCAGAGACACCGGAGAACCGGATTGATAGACAACAATTTGAAGAAACAGTTCCTTTATGCAGAAACAGAGAAGCTTGGGGGCCAACCATACCTTGAAAGCTGTTTAGCTTGTTTAAGAGCATACACCATCTTTTTAATGCATGGAAACTCAGCGTGAGAAGGTTCTGAAGAAAGTGTCCCAATACCTCCAAGAGCAGAATGAGAAGATCTGTGCTCCCCAAGACCCCATTGAGAGAGGACTGCGAGCTATTGAAATCACCATTTATGAAGACAAAGGCATGCGCAGTGGAAGATAAATCTCAGAAGTAAAGATACCGCTGCAGCCGGGGCCCTCCTATATCCACAGGCCCACCACAGAGTGTCCCCTACCTCCTCTCCAGAGCATCATTCCTTTGTATCTGCTGCCAGGGCCATGGTGCCATGTAGTCCAAGGACCAGCTTTCTAAAATCCCGCTCCTGGCGTGGCCTCTAGTCTCTCAGCATCCGCTTTGTGTCTCCAAATTGTGCAGGACTCTGCCATCTTTGGGTTGGTTTCTGAGCAAACACAATGAAGCATTTCACCTTTTTATTCAAGGTTTAATCAAATTATGCTGTGGCTCATCCCAATGCACAGCTATTGGGGAGGGGGGGGCATCACTGTCCTCTGGTGGGAAGAGGAGGCCCAGCCTTGCTCCTGGAGAGCTGCTGCTGGATTTGAACTGCCAACACAGTGGGCCGCAGTCCTGCACTCAACCACTACGCCACCGGGGCTCAGTCCGCAAAGCTATTTTTTATCTGCAACCATTGGGTTCTCTTTGTTCTTTGGGTCAGATGCTCAGGTAGCATTGGACTGCAACAAGTCCTATTTTACTCAGTGTTCAGTCTTGTTCGCCTGAGTTAATCAAATGCTTTTCACCAGGATTTTGCTCGAAGGTAGGCTTGTGTTCATAATTTCGCTAACCCATCTCTCCAATCACTAGGACCTACCAGTTTTGCCATGACTCCGGTCTTTAGATCTTGTGCTGTTCAGCTTCTATAACCGCAGCTCATTGAAATAATAATGTGCTTTATGATTTGTTTCACTATAGCATTTATTACTAATTAAGCCAGTATCAAATGCCATTTCCAGGTTTGGGGGTTTCTGTCTTATTTTTAGCTCTTAATTTTGTTACACTTGTCTTACCATGCATGTCGGGAAGATGCGTTGTGTGTTGCTTGTTCCTTACAAAAAATAAGGAAGCACACAAAGGTGGATGCTAAACCAGCAGACACAGAAAATATCCCTTCTGTGTCTCTGAGGGTAATAAGTATTTTAATTATAGTTCTGTTATAAATATAACTTATGAGAAAAAATTGATAGGAATAAGAGACTGCATATAGCTCATTTTTAACTATCCTCCCGGCAAACCTTATAAAGCATAGACCTTTCACATATACAGCATTCAGTGCACAGAAATCACATGATTGGTTCAAGTAAAGTAAGTTCAGTGGTTTCCAAGTAAAAGTCTCCAGTCTGAGTCAGTATTTCTGGTTCTTTGGGCTGTGTGTGTGTTCTTAGTAATAGCTGGGCTGTTTGTGCCTGATTCGTCTTTAGGGTGTGAGAGCTTTGCAGTTCACAAAAACTTCAGAAAGAGGCCAGGAGAGAGACAAACAATTTGACTTTCAGAGACATGGGGTGCTGATACTGGATTGAATCTTTCAGATTTAATCTCCTTAATGTGTTTGATAGTTCTTCAATCTGTTCCATAGGTCTGTGTAATATTTTAATCGTATGATAAAACCCCTTTGTTGTTTTATAAAAAAACACAATAAAAAAGTAAGCAAAAGGTGAGCAGATACCTCTCCCTAGAAGATATTCAAAGGACAAACAAAGCAAAACATGAAATCAGCTGTTAACAAACAACCGGCCTGTTGTCCCCCAGCCCATTCTAATTCACAGGGACCCCATAGGACACAGGGTAGCCACCCCAGAGGGTTTCCAGGGCTACCATCTCTATGACAACGGGCTGCCATGTATCCTCCCACAGACCAGCGGGTGGGTTTGAACTGTCCCTTCCCACAGCAGTCTAGCCCTTAGACCCCGTGCCACAGGGCTGCCTGCCATTAGCCACAGAGAACTTCAAACCCAAGCCACGTGGAGTGGGAACAACGTGACTGGAATGACAGTCGTGGGGAGTGTCAGAACAAATGTCACGGAGGCCATGGGGAGAATGCGGACCCTCTTCTGAGGTGCAGGGGCGACGTCAAGCGGGACCACTGTGGAAAATCATAATGATGAGAACCAGACCACCATATTCCCCAGCAACTAATTCCATTTCCAATGAGCCCCACATCTCAGGGACCTCAAAGTAGGCACTCACACAGGCATCTGCGTGCTGCTGTGTTCACTGGAGCCCTCTTCACAAGGGCAACAGGAGGGGAACCACCCACGTGTCCCAGCAGACGAATGGATAAGCAACACGCTACAGACACATCCTCATACATGGCTTACAACCCCACTATCAGACTCCCGGGCTGTGACTCTGATGAGAGCAGACAGCCTCTTATTTCCTCCCTTGGAGTCACCGGTGGAGTTGAACCACCGACCTGGTGGTTGGCAGTCCAACATGTATCCACCCGATCCACCCGGGTTCCCTATAAACTCTTCCTCAGCCTGAAAAGACAACCAAGTCCTGATACATGCAGCAGCACGCATGAACCTTGGAGACATTATGCCGAGGACGGTGAATCAGGCCCCAAAGGGCAAATATTGGATGATCTCGCGTGTCTGAAGGACTGGAATAGGTAAATAGATTAAAAAATCGATGGTTGCGAGTGTTTACCATGGATGGGAGGAGGGGGGAGAGGGAGAACTTTGGAAGTTCTAAATGTTTGTTTATGGTGATGGGCAAGTTGGCATCGATTAAAGGGAACGGTGATATACCTTGACTATTAAAACTGGTGTCATGAAGGCCTCAAGCCAGGTGGTTGGAAGGATCAGATTGTGTCATGTGTGCCACCTGGGGTGTGATGGGATGTATTCGACCAATCTGTGTTAGAGGGTTTGGGATGGAAGGCAAAAACCTTCATCAGGTCACATGCCAGAGATGAAGGGACAGAGAATCAAGCAGAGGTCCCTGGGTGCCACCAAGAAAGAAGAGCTGGGAGCGAGCGAGCTGGGGGTCCACCATGCCCTGAGAATCTCCTAGACCCCAGGGGGGCAAATCACACAAAACGCTCCAAGGAGCGGGGAACCTTCAGCTGTTGAAAGAAACGAGGATCCTTCCCCCAGAGCTGACAGAGAGAGAAAGCCTTCCTGGAGGGCTGGTACCCTGCACTGGGACTGCAAGCCTCTTAAACCGCTAGATAGTATGTGTGTTTGCTACAGTTGTTGCCGGCAGAACTTCTGAGATGGCAGCGTTAATATAGACGGCATCCGTTTGTCTACCTTTTTCTTAAGGACAAATAGATGGCTATGTTTAATTTTACAACAAAATGGGGAGGGGGAGGCTGCAGCGGTGGGATGGCTGACAAGGATCTAAGTACAAATAAAAACCTGTGGAATTCGTTTTCCTCGACCAAGGTTATGTTAAGGGTTTCATGGGCCTGTCCAATCCATTGTTTCTAGACCTTTTAGTGTTTTAAATCGTATTGTTTTA